>JAWPHD010003344.1:95000-220999 GCA_037043455.1 Cyrtodaria siliqua | reverse complement strand
CATGTATAAGTAATTAGTAAGAATAGGGCAGGTTCCAGAATTTCTGTGTATTTTCCCCCTCTATCATGGTCGGCTCTAAATTACAAAGTATGATGTGTTGATCAGCCGTTAAATAAGGCCACATACATTAGTTTGCCCGACCTTAGATTTTTAGGACGGGCAGGTAGGTATGCATTTTTTTCCCTACCATGTATGTCAGATTCTTTTGTGAATGCTGGACCTACGCTTTGTACTTATTAAAGATGATTTTAGTAAAGTGTGTATTGCAAAGTTGAAAATCTTAATCGTGTAGATACAATTCCTATCTAAAACCATTGATAAGCACTGTCAGCATTTTTCCAAAAAAAGCACCATTAAAACAACCATACCATTAAACAATTATATCATTAACCAACCATACCATTAAACATTCAAACCATTAAACAATCATACTATTTAACAATCATACCATTAACTAACACTGTAAGCAAACATATCATTATACAGCAACATCATTAAAGAATCATACCATTAAAAATTTCACCATTAAACAATCATATCATGAAATAACAATACCATTAAACGACCATTCCATTAACAATTCATAATATTGAACAATCATATCACTTAACAATCACATCAATAAAAAGTCATACCATTAAACAGTCATATACCAACCATACTATTAAAACAAGCATACCATTAAACAATTATACCATTTAACAATCATACCATTAAACAGTCAAACCATTAAAAAGTCATACCATTAAACAGTCATACCATTAAACAATCATACCATTAAACAGTCATACCATTAAGCAGTCATACCATTTTAGAACCATACCATTAAACAGTCATACCATCAAACAGTCATACCATTAGACCGTCATACCATTAAACAATCATACCATTAAACAACCATACAATTCGATATTCATACCATTAAACAATCATATCATTAAACAATCACATCAATAAAAAGTCATACCATTAAACAGTCATATAACAATCATACTATTAAACAATCATACCATTAAACAATCATACAATTAAACAACCTTACCATTAAACAACCATACTATTAAACACTGATACAGTTAAACACCCACTCACACTATTATACCATTAAATAACCATGCCATTAAACAGTCATAATATTAAACAATCATACCATTAAACAATCATACCATTAAACAATCATACCATTAAACAGGCATACCATTAAACAGTCATACCATTAAACAACCATACCATTAAACAATCATACCATTAAACAACCATACAATTCGACAATCATACCGTTAAACAACCATTTCATTAAACAACCATACCATTAAACAATCATACCATTAAACACTGATACAATTAAACACCCATTAACACTATTATACCATTAAATAACCATACCATTAAACAATCATACTAGTGAACAATCATACCATTAATCAGCTATACCATAAAACAATCATACCATTAATCAGCTATACCATAAAACAATCATACCATTAATCAGCTATACCATAAAACAATCATACCATTAATTAACGCTGTAAACAATCATACCATTAAACAATCATACCATTAAACAATCATACTATTAAACAATCATACCATTAAACAATCATACCATTAAACAATCATACCATTAAACAATCATACCATTAAACAATCATCTATTAAACAATCATACTATTAAACAATCATACCATTAAAAAACCATAACATTAAACAATCATACCATTTAAACATCAGATCAATACAAATTCATACCATTAAATAGTCATATAATAATCATACCATTAAACAATCATACCATTAAAAAAAAAATACACCGTATTACTGGAAAATCTGGTGTTTCACGTCCAATATTGTTGACATAAAAAAAAGTGAAAAGGCGAAACTGATGCAAGTAAGATCGGGCATGAAGTCTGCAGGCACCCGCCTTGTAGACGACGTTACCAGGTTGAACTCCACCCTCATCACTAGGCTGAACGAACACCCAAAGATGGAATCAGCATGGTATTTCAACGGCGCAGTATATGGGAAGACGAAGACAGAAAAGCGGTACAAATTCGATCTTTATGATAACACTGACAGTGTGATTACAAAATCATAGACAACAATTACATACAGTTTTAGTTTAAACTTATTTTAAGGACAGTGATCGTTTCCAATGTGTACATCAAGAGAAACAATGCTCTGAGACTACTGGGTTTTGAGTAATGTGTGTGTGTGTGTGTGTGTGTGTGTGTGTTTTCATTTCTTTTTAAATAAATAGGATATATATAAATGATTTATTACATATATAAGTTATGGTGACACTGGATTTATTATTGTAATAATCTTTGTGATAATATTCCATATACATGTAGACTGTGCGTTTTAGCAATGATGCTGCTATAGTGACGGACACTATTCAATATGCTAGCACCTACATGGACAACAGTCTTATTAAAACTTACTAATAATATAACAAATTATATTTCATCGGTTATTGGATAATATTGGATATAGTTACTGCAACATAATAGAGGATTTATATATAACAAAAAAGGTTTGGTGAGACATTTTACAATTTTATCGTAGCATATTACTACTAATTGTATTTTTTAATTGTTGGTCATGAGTGCTTAAACATTCAAGCAGTTATTTCTGCAGATAAATGCAGACAATTGATATTTTTAAACAACTAATTTCTGGTTTCTTGCAAAAAAACAGGTCAACAAGTCAATTTCATGAAATTTTTTCCACGGAATTATTTCTTTATGTAAAAAAATCATCTAATAAACATAATGATGGTTGCAAGCTAGGCACATGTACATTTATGTATGATACATTACATGTGATAACTTAAGCTAGCTGAATATAGCTTAAATGAAATTAAAACACTGTAAAAAATAATTCAAAAACTTAAAAAAAAAAAAAAAGCATTGTAGAATTATGGGACAAGTACTTTTTGAGTTTCTTTATTTTACTATGCAATGTTGTATGAAAATATTATCTGTAAACTGTCAAGGAATAGGTCAGCTACCAAAACGTACATATTTGTTTCATTACCTTAAAACTAAAGATTGTCATATATATTGTCTTCAAGGCACACATTTCAGTCCTGAAATTATGAAAAGTTTGTCTGAACTATGTGGGGTAATGATTGTTATTTTAGTTCATATAAGTCAAATGCAAGAGGAGTTGCGATTTTATTTAATAATAATTTTGAATACAGGGTTCAAAAGACAAAAGCAGATGAAAATGGTAATTATATAATGTTAGATATAACGATTCACACTGATATCGATACCAAATACCGATAACCCCTCTTTCTATAATAATATATCTTCTGCTTTTGATGAAATTAATAATGAAAACTGTATATGGTGCGGAGATTTTAATCTTGTATTAGATCCGTAATTAGACTATTATAACTATAAATTTGTAAATAACAAAAAAGCCAGAGATAAGGTTCTAGAAATAAGCAAAGATAGATATTTGATAGATCCTTTCCGAGAAAATAATACAGATCTTAAAAGATATACTTGGAGAAAAAGAAAACCATTGCAGCAGGCTCGATTAGATTTTTTCCTGATAACAGAAAGTTTTCTTTCACAAGTCAAACAATGCATTATTGATAATAGCTACAGATCTGATCACTCAGAAATTATATTAAGTATTTGTTTTAATGAATTTAAAAAAGGTAAACCTCTTTGGAAGCATAACAACTAACTACTTAAAGACAGGCAATTAATGATAAAATAAAAGAGGTAAAATTACAATATGCCTTACCCATATTCAATAATGTTACTTTAAAAGATATACCAAACAGTGAAATACAATTTACTAATAATGATCAACTGTTTCTCGAAACATTGTTAATGGAACTTCGGGGGAAATCCATCTTTTATTCGTGTTATGTTAAAAAGACAACTGATGAAAGGGAGAAAACTCTAACACAGAATATAGCAAATATTGAACAGAAACTTACAACTGATAAAATTGAAGATCTTGAAATTCTAAAGTCTGAACTGATCGAAATAAGAAAAAACAAGGTAAAGGGAACAGTCATAAGGTCACGGGCTACAAACATACAAGAAGGTGAAACGCTCACGCAATATTTTTGTGCTTTAGAATCACATAATTACCTAAGTAAGATAATACCAAAACTGGAAAAAGATGATGGATCAATAATAACGGACCAATATGAAATTCTAAAATAGACAGAAACATTTTATAAAAAATATATAGTAGTAGAGATAATACCTTGGAAGATATTAACCTTAAGGAAGATTTAAAGCATTTAAATATTCCAAAATTGAATGAAGAGGAGTCTAACAGATTCGAAGGACTACTAAAAATATCAGAATTATCATTTTCGTTAAAAAACATGAAAAATAATCGCAGCCCAGGGACTACTGGGATACCTTGCGAGTTTTATAAAGTATTTTGAAAACAATTAGGTCACTTTATTTTGAGAGCAATTAACTATAAATACGCTATAGGAGAATTATTCATTACTCAACGTCAAGGAATTATAACATTATTACCTAAAAAAAATAAGTCAAGGCAATACCTGAAGAATTATAGACCAATCTCACTTTTAAATAATGTTTACAAAATGGCTTCTGCGTCAGTAGCAAACCAGTTTTACAAACACTCATTAACAGAGACCAAACGGGTTTTATAGCTGGCAGATATATTGGTGAAAATTCAAGATTAACATATGACATTATGCATTATTAGAGGAAAATAATCTCTCTGGACTGATTCTCTTAGTAGACTTTGAAAAGGCGTTTGACTCGTTATCATGGTCATTTATCCAACATGTTCTTAAATATTTCGATTTTGGTCCATCTATTAGATCATGGATATCTCTATTTTACAAAAATACCCAACTATCTGTTAATCAAGGGGGTAATTTGTCATCGTTTTTCGGTATTGAGCGCGGTTGTAGACAGGGCGGTCCCCTATCTCCGTATGTTTTTTATTTTATGAGCAGAAATATTGGCAATAAAGATTAGAGGCAATAAGAAAATTAAAGGTATAAGCATTAATAACACAAAGTACAATGTGCTGACTATACTACAACTTATTTAGATGGGACAGATATTTCATTAAACGAAACTTTAAATGAGCTAGATAAATTTGCGAAAGTTTCTGGACTAAAGGTAAACTTTGAAAAAACTCAAGTTGTTTGGCTAGGTATAAAAAAGTACATTTCTGAATCGATCAAAACAAAATGGAAATTGAACTGGGGTAGAAACAGATTTAATTTACTTGACTATCCTTACACAAATGATAAATATAAATATCACTGAAAAAATAAATCAACTAAAAAGTAAAATTAAATCTTGGCAAAAAAGATATCTTACTCCTTTAAGCAGAATAACAGTAATAAAATCACTTCTCATTCCATCTTTTAACCATCTGTTTTTATCCTTACCAAACCAATGTGAAAACATTGTTAAAAAAATCAATGATATACTGTTTAATTTCCTTTGGCATGGTAAGTCAAGAATAATAAGTGCCATTATATGTAAACAATAGTGTAAAGGAGAATTAAAAATTATAAATATAAATGCCTGTATAACACCTTTAAAAACAACATGGATTAGAAGAATTGTAACAGACCAATGCAAATATGAAAATATACTAAAATCATATATACGAGAAGTGTTCGAAAAGTAACAGAAAAAATGCCATCACTTTTGTTTGAGAAGGACCATTTTTATGAAATTTCACACAAGGGTACCTCATCACGGATATGTTCTATTAACATGTTTACCTTATCACAAGGTATGCGTTCAATAGCGTCACTATGGCAACGTCAAGTAACGTTGAGCGGGGCAACTCGTAACGTTACACGAACTCTTCAGCTTTTGTACATTTTAAATAGAGCAACTATACATTTTCTGACGCCAGAATTGCTCGAAATGCACTTTGACCTTTCCCGAACTTTCTACATTACGTCTGGTACTCGAGCGAACGTTTTTGACGTCATTTCCATGCTACAGTGCGCGATTGTCAATCGCACTTTGAAATCGTTCGAATTCAGACATGGAGCAGCGCCACTCTATCAAATTTTGTGCTGTGAGCTACATCATTATAATGCACCATCACATACCGCTGCGATTACCAAGGAAACCCTTACTGAACTTAATATATACAGCACCCTCCTTACTCACCAGATATGGCCCCGTGTGATTTTTACCTGTTCCCGGCCATTAAAGCAGAAATGCGCGGTCAACACTTCGATGACGTTCACGATCTTCAAGTTCTTATTCGTTGAGTTATCCGAAAAAATTCCAGTAGAGATCTTTGAAAAATGCTTCTCATCATGGGTAAAATGATGGGAAAAATGTGTGAAATACTCAGGAGAGTATTAACGTTACTTGACGTTGCCATAGTGACGCTAGAGGTCATTTATCTTAGGAATATATGATGACAAGTGTTCTAAATCGGCGTATATTGTTGGAAACAAAGTACTACACTGAAAAATAGACTACAACTTTTTATAAAACAGATGAAGTAATAGCAATTATAGAAAATAAATATGACTGTTTCTTAAAAACATGGGAAAACTTTCCGTTTCCACAGGTCCATTATCATACTCTTTTTCATAACTTCTTAATATTGTAAGAATCACTATATATCAAATTGTTACTTGCTCAACATTATACAATTCACGCTATTTTATTCATAATAACTAATTAACATTAACTCAAAACAGATTTACTTAGTACACGTGCTTGCTGCTTAATAATTCATAGACGTCAGCCACGCGACATTATATCTCACTTGTACTAAGAAATCGGAGATCATTTGGTTTTGTGAGTTGCAATTTTGACAGCTGTCCGCCATTTTTGATTCCAGTTTCTGACACCGGTCAAGGCACGGATGTAAAATTCTACTCCATAAATTAATCCCATGTTATTGTCACAGAACAGACAAACTCTTATTATCATGAACTTTCATAGATTTTATATTAAACCATGTTTATTATCTTAACTTTTATGCATTCTTTGAAATAATACTGTCAACCTTGACAAACGCTTACGCCACTGTCATCGTCTGAATTTCCGTCAACTGGAATTGTTTAACTTACTCAAACTATAGTTTTAAAGTCTATACCTGATAAAATTTGGTATCAGCATGTTCGACTCTATAGTAGGAATCTATTGATGTATATAGTATTTGTCATAGTTTTATATTTTTGTATAATTGTTGAGAAACTATTGTCCAGTGCTAGCGGAGGACCGGTGAGCAGGTGCTCCCAGCCCGGCTTGACTTGATCACCGGTTGCAATACGATTGGCTACCCGCGATCCGGGTCACAGACGATTGGTTGAGACTGTTCACCGGGCTTTTCTGGCACTGATTCATTGGTTATTCTTGTCATGTGTTACTACGCAGCCTGTATATATAGTCGGAAAACAACTATTAGTCATCTCCACCGTCAGTACGAATATTTGTACCGGTACCAGTCCGGTCAAAGTCCGATTGCCCGGTAACATATAAACAAATAGGCCTAACGATAATCTACATAGATCCGTTTCCACAGCTAACTTAAGAAGCAAATAAGTTTAAGGTTTACTGCTTTAATAGTCGTCCTAGTTTAGCTATATGAGAGGCTCGTGCTTTATAATAGAACGGTATTTTCGGTTATTCCAGAAATATCACATAATTTACTTGTTATTAAAAGATGTGTTAAACAAAATCTTTCGGCTTTCTCTCTTATTTAAAAACTGTGTGAGGGTTGTTACAGTTTTGGTGTTAGAAGAGTGGGATGTTATTTCTACATAACATTTAGAACCAACACCTAGGAAACAACCAGGAGTTCGCCAAGGTGTTCGCCAAGGAGTATTTGTATCACTAAAGCTCTTCACACTCAGTACAGTAGATCTATTTTCAAACATGTCTATAAGTGAAGATTCGGAATTCCAATTTAGAGTGATTGACGAGGACAAAATGAACATCTGTTCTGACGATGGGGATCAAAGTATGGCCAATGTTGTTGATCAACAATACTTGACGAGAGACCAGGGTTCCCGACATAGCGGAAGGAGAAGCCCAGTTCTCAATTTACAAGATGGATATCAAAGCCAAGCCAATGTTGTTGACCAACACAACTTGTAGACCAGGTTTCCCCACACAGCGAAGGTCATCCCCTAGCCCATGCCATAGTCATAACAACCATAGATCACCAAGCCCTAGGCATGTTAATTACAGAGACCATGTAAACATGCACAGAGGCCCCTTGAATAATATCAGACTTGTCTAGAGTCAATACCCGGAGCAGAGCATTTGTCCCAACATTGTTATATTGAGCCAAAAGACATTTCGGATGATAACTGCTCGATGATTCCTGGTATCATGAATACGTCGCAGTTAAAAAAATTAGTAAATGTTGTCAATTGTTCAGATAAACCTGTAACATTGAACGCAGAACAATCACTTGGAACATGCGAGTCCATTCAAGATATGGAAACATCAACACATCGTGTTGCTGTAACAAATGAAGTTTTAACCCAAAGTTGTCAGAGTGAACTACCAGAACATCTTCATGACCTCTGGAAAAGAAGTTCAGTTCACTTATCTGAGTCCGAGAGCAAGCAACTAGCTGATCTGTTGACAAAATACAAAAGTATCTTTGCACAATCCTCAGGTGACCTGGACCATTGCAACAGGGTGCAGCACAGAATACATACTGGTACTGCAATACCAGTTCGAAAACCACCACGTAGACTGCCCATCGGCAAACGTGATGTAGAACAACAACATGTTCTTGAAATTCTTGATAAAGGTGTCATAGAGCCATCAAATAGTGCCTGGAGCTCACCTGTTGTCATGGTTACAAAAAAGATGGCTCCATCAGATTCTGTGTAGACTACAGAGTTCTGAATGACTTAACTGTCAAAGATGCCTATCCGATTCCCAGGGTAGATGAAGGCCTCGACGCACTTGCCGGTTCGAAGTGGTATAGCTCGATGGATTCTGGCAGGTCGAAATGACACCCGAGGACCGTCAAAGACCAGTTTTGCAACAAGTTTGGGTGTTTTTCCAATGGACTATTATGCCATTTGGCTTAGCAAACAGCCTATCTACATTTGAGCTCCTAATGGAAGATGTGTTGCGAGGACTTCAATGGATCGAGTAACTCCTATTTATTGATGACATATTCCAAGTAAATATGTCGATGAAGGTCTGCAACGGCTTACAAGAATCTTCGACAGGTTGCTTGAAAGAAGAGTATGATAATGGACCTTTGGAAACGGCCGAGCACGATACATACGAAATATTGCAGTCTCGGTTTGATTGAGACTGTTCATGAGCGGTAGTGAAATATTCTTGCTACCGCTCACGCCCTCTAGCCCCGGGTTGAGCAAAACTCAATATTCATAAAATCAACAGCACAAAATTTTAACCATCCCGAAGATGGCATGCATATGGCGGTGGACATGGAGTTGACGTCTTCCCATGTCGTACGGAGTATGGTCCCAGTATCTAATAAAATGAAATGCCCCGAAGAGCAAAATAAACATAATGGAATTTAGTTGGGAGCAGCGATTATGAAGTCTGCGTATAAAAAGCAGACAACATATCCTATGAGTGGTAAAACAATACCCAGAGCCTTTTATCGGCCGGAGTAGCGGAACCACGGAATCAAAAATTAAGTAAGAAAACAAAAGAAATTGAAAATGTACCACCGATAACTAACTATAAGTATCGGGCTCAGCGATTTCCAAAGATCGAATGAATAACAGTACTGATAGCAAGCGCGGGGAGACGTTTTACTGCCGCCACACTGCACAAGTAACGCCACTGTGCTATAAAAAAAGTGTAAAAAGCCAATTTGAAATGTGCCTTCTTCCAAGTAGAAGCCAAGTTCTTGGGACATGTTGTTTCTGAGTAAGGTGTTGCCACCGATCCAGAAAAAATATTTCCTCCGTAAGAGATTGGCCAATCCCTCACACAGCCAAGCAAACAAGAAGTTTCCTTGGTCTTTGCTCCTATTACCGACGCTTTGTCAAAGGTTTTGCTAAGATTGCAAAACAACTCCATAAGCTTTGCGACAAAGGTGCCAAGTTTGTGTGGACCGATGAGTGTCAACTGGCCTTTGACCAATTAAAGACTGCAGTGACAACCTCCCCAATTCTGGCCTACCCGTTACCAGGGATCCCATTCGTACTGGATACCGATGCTAGCGATAAAGCAGTTGGTGCTGTCCTCTCTCAAGTGCAAGATGACCAATAGAGGGTTATTGCTTATATGAGCAAAACTCTCAACAAAAACGAGACATCATACTGCACTACCGGGAAAGAACTACTTGCAGTGATACTTGCCCTGAGAACATTCCACTCTTACCTGTATGACCAGTCCACTCTTGTCAGGACAGACAATGCGGCAGTCAGCTGGTTAAAACAATTAAAGAAACCATCAGGACAAATCGCTCGCTGGATCCAAGAGATTGAGACATACAGTTTGACTGTTGTACATCGCCCGGGTCTGAAACACTCCAATGCTGATGCTCTCTCTCGGCGACCATGCCGAGAGTGCGAACGACAAGAGAGACTCAAGTATGAAATCGGGAGCGATTCAGATGATGAGGATGGTCGACCTCAACCAGGTAAACTTCTGCCTATAGTGTCTGAACACGTTTCGCCACTACCAGGTGGAAAAGAAGACACTGTTCGAGTAACTACGTCTTCTAACTCGACACAATATTTGTTTCTCATTGACGGTTGAGACAAGGCTGGTATACAGAAAGATCAGAGACAGGATCCAACTATGAACCCTTTGCTCAGTGCCATAGAGTCTGAAACCGGTAGACCTGACTGGGATAAAATCTCAGACCGATCTTTATTTACGAAAACACTCTGGAGACAGTGGGACCGCCTTAAACTTGTAGATGGTGTACTCCACTGCACATTCTTTGACACCGACGAAGGTCCGAGATAGTTCATCACTTCCATGATAAATCGAGTGCAGATCATCTTGGTAGTGAAAAGATGCTTTTCAGAATAAAGAGGTCCTTCTACTGGCCAGGTATGAAGGACGATGTTAGCCGATACTGCAAGAGTTGCGACCAGTGTACAGCCCGCATGTCCTCTTCTGCCCAAGGTCGAGCCCCGTTATGTCAATTTCTTGTAGGTGAACCTATGGAAAAGATTGCCCTAGACATCCTTGGTCCATTACCACTTTCAAAAAAGGCAACAAGTATATCCTTGTTCTAATAGATGTATTTACCAAGTGGACAGAGGCATATGCTTTACCAAACCAGGAGTCCCAAACAATTGTGGAAATTGTTGTCAATGAGTTCGTTTGTCGCTTTGGAACAGCCTTACAAATTCCGAGTGACCAAGGTACCAATTCGTTGTCCAAGCTATTTTTGGAAGTATGTGACTTCCTTAAAATAGACAAAATACGGATCAGCCGCATGAGACCCCAGGCAAATTGGGCAGTGGAACGATTCAATAGAACTCTACAGGCCATGCTCACCATGTATTGTGAAGATGACCAACATAATTGGGACAAGTATCTTCCCGAAGTAATGATGGCGTACCGAGCTTCCGTACATTCAGCTACTGGTAAAACTCCCAACAAGATGATGCTTGGCCGAGATGTTGTGCTATCAATGGAGGCAGTAATTGGGTGTCCTGACCATGGTGATCAACAAGTCGATGCGTACCAGTATGTTGATGATCTTCGCGACACGATGCAAAAAGTCCATGAAACTGCACATAAAAGTCTAAAGGTCAATTCTAACTATCAGAAAAGACACTACGATTTGAAGGCTAAGAAAAGCTACCTCGTTCCAGGTCAATCTGTTTGGTTGTAAATCCCAGTCGTCGTGTTGGAGTTTGTTCCAAACTTACCTCGAAATGGAAATGGCCTTATGTAATCATCAGGAAACTTGATGACGTCACCTACCATGTGAAGAATTCCCCAAAAATGCCAGCAAAGGTCTACCACATTGACAGATTGCTACCATACCTTTAAAAAAAATCTATATATATATTTGTTTGACATTTGACAAATCAATATATATATTTGTTTGACTTTTGACAAATTATTGTCTTGCGTGAAAGTATCTGGAACTGTTGATTAATATTATAAGGGGGCTTATAATATAATGACATAGTGTACCATGGGAGTTGGATTAAATACGTTCGTCAATGTGACGGTGGCGGTTCACTGAAAGCACCGAAGATCCATGTGACGAAAAGTATTTATGACCAGGATAGTGTAGAATGCAGTTCCTGTTGATGTGGTCTGATCATCCACTGATCACAAGAAGCTGTAGATTTTGCATAGAAGCTTGAATCCGGATAAAGAGCTAGAATGCTGTGAAATAATTCCTAAGCGCAAGATGGAATCCAGAAGATGTTTCTCCCATGATCCACCTGATGATGGATTTACGTTAACTGTGTGTCGCCGCGCTTTTTCAACATCGCGTCCGTTTTCAACTGTCGCGAATTACTTGCGTGGAAACGATAAAGCCTCACAATCATTTGATTTTTACATTTTGTTAAAATGTATGTTAAAATATCTATATATATATATAGCAAGAGTATGCATGAACAGTTTGAACAGTAGGACAACATGATTACAGTGCATTTATCATTGGAAAGTGCATAAACAAAATGATGAATACAGTTTAAGTGCATTTAATTGCATTTTAATATTAAGTACATGAGTTACTAATAAGACATTATAAATAAATTTTGAGCGCGTACATGAACATAAGGAAATAAGTTCAGGAAATTCAATGAATGAGGAAAAAGTAAATATATTGTTTATCAAAATTTAAACGGAATGAACAATTGCTTTGATATGGCAAATTCTATCTTGCAGAATGGACCAGTGTTGGTTGTGCCACGCAGATTTTCCAAAAAAAAACGCTGCTTAATAATCATGCGGGGAAGGTCCATGGTATCTTAACGGTAGTTTGTCCTTTTTGCACGAACAAAGAAAGAACATTCAAACGAGTATCAGACTTAAAGGTCCATGCCAGGGAGTTACATGCGGGTCTGCTTCCTTCAGACATGCCCTCTAACCTATTCATTGATGGTAACGGTTTCTGTTGGGCTATCCAGCCCAAGGAATACATGAGTATTCACCTGAAGACTGCTAGACTGTCCAAAGCTGGCGTCAAAATAAGGACATTACTACTGCAGTGGTGCCGTGCCATGGAGGGCAAACCAACGTCCAGGTCGAGACAAGAATTCTTGAGTGGTTGGTAGTCAGCGGAATTACTCGGACCGATGACTGATGATGGGTGCGAGCTGAACTACAGTGACATGGATGAGTTAAAGCTGTTGTACCTAACGCTAAACCCAGAACTGCTATTTGTTGATGTTCAACATGTGTTCACAACATTTCGAGTCTACCTTACGAGCGATGTATTTCATGACAACCGAGCAATGAGGACCCTATCTCGCCGTCTTGCAGATATTCCAGCTGGTTCTAAGGCAGTTCCCTTTACAGGAGATGGAGGTTACAGACAAGGACCTGAAGTCATCCTTGTCTGACTTTATTAATATCCACTAGTCCCTCTTTTGTAAAGTTGAGATGCAAACCGCCTGCTACAAAAGAGCTCATCCACAGGAGAAATGTGGCAGTAAGGGGCCGAGGACATGTAGCCCAGATCCTAATCCACAGGTGTCTCCAAGCCATGTGCCATCTGTACCTTCGTCTGAAGCTGAAACGACCCTGATGGTGTCATTCCCCATATATTTGCTCTCGTATCCCGCGACAGACCAATTTCCAGACGGAGTCACATTTACGTATACACCTACCAAACCCTCCGTGTTATCTTCACCTATCAGCAAAGAGCATGACCCTGCAAAAACAGTAGTTCCGTTATCTACAAGTATCAGTACCATGCCTGACCTTACCGTACCTGACCTGCCAATATCCACTGCCACAAGACTTCTAGGCGATGTCCTATATATGCCTGACCTTGCCGTACCTGACCTGCCAATCTTCACTGCCACAAGACTTTTAGGCGATGTCCTATCTATGCCTGACCTTACTTCTATTCCTGCTTCACCTGATGAACCCCTACAGAACCATTATGAACCCCTACAGATGCTGGATGAACCCCTACAGACCCTTGTTGAACCCCTACAGAACCATGACATCCCCCTACAGACCCCTGATGAACCCCTACAGATGCTGGATGAACCCTTAAAGACCCCTGATGAACCCCTAAGGAACCCCGACGTTGCATTGCAGACTCCTGATGTATCCCTGAAAGCCCCTTATGTTTCCGTACCCGAGCCACACCTTTCACTTTAAAAAATCAGAAAGGAGAGCGAGCGACATAATCCCACTCCCAGCACAACCCACCCTAGAATACCGAGCCTCAAAGTTTTTGAGACAAGGAGGTATGCCACAGTGGCAGGCTGCCAGGCGTTGATGGGACACAGATGAGTATGTTAGTCTGGTGGAAGGTCCCCTCACCATATTGTGGCCTCCTAAGGGATGGAAGACCCTTTCTGCAGATCAGAAGCTTCTACAATGGGAGTTTGTAGCCCTGCAAATTCTTAAGTCTCGTGGCCAAGATTTAGCGAATATGGAACGATGTGACATTCTAGACCATTTCAATTTCCTGGCCTTACCAGGCACTGCCCCTCACAGAATAACTTACAGTCCTATTATCAAGGCGAGGTATTATACTTCTACCTCATAAATTAATCCCATGTTATTGTCACAGAACAGACAAACTCTTATTATCATGAACTTTCATAGATTTTATATTAAACCATGTTTATTATCTTAACTTCTATGCATTCTTTGAAATAATACTGTCAATCTTGATAAGCGCTTACGTCACTGTTATCGTCTGAATTTTCGTCGACTGGAATTGTTTAACTTATTCAAACTATAGTTGTAAAGTCTTTACCTGATAAAGTTTGGTATTAGCATGTTCGACTCTGTAGTAGGAATCTATTCATGTTATAGTATTTGTCATAGTTTTATATTTATTGTTTAATTGTTGAGAAACTATTGTCCAGTGCTAGCGGAGGACCAGTGAGCAGTTACCCCTAGCCCGGCTTGACTGGATCACCGGCTGCAATACGATTGGCTATCGGTGATCCGGGTCACAGATGATTGGTTGAGACTGTTCACCGGGCTTTCTCGGCACTGATGCATTGGTTATTCTTGCCACCTGTTACTACACAGCCTCTATATATAGTTGGAAAACAACTATTAGTCATCTCCATCGTCAGTACGAATATGTGTACCGGTACCAGTCTGGTCAAAGTCTGGTTGCCCGGTAACATATAAACAAATAGGCCTAACGATAATCTAAATAGATCCATTTCCACAGCTAACTTAAGTAAGCAAACAAGTTTAAGGTTTATTGCTTTAATAGTCGTCCTAGTTTAGCTATATGAGAGGCTCGCGCTTAGAATAGAACGGTATTTTCGGTTATTCCAGAAATATCACATACTTTACTTGTTATTAAAAGATGTGTTAAACAAAATCTTTCGGCTTTCTCTCTGTTATTTAAAACCTGTGTGAGGATTGGTTGTTACAATATGAACAACTAGCAATCTTTTTTTCTATTTTAAATAAATATATATTAGTAAAAAACCTCATGCTGAGATGCCCCCACCCTCCCCGCTTTTTTTTCTTTGTCAATAACATCTCCCCATAGCTTAATTATAGTGAAATTATATTTATTATTAACACATACACATTTAAGTAGATTACCACTATAATATACACTTGCCAGCAGAAAATCATATTTTGTAGAGCAACTATAGATACATTTATTTATATTTTTAAATTCATGAAATATATCTATTGAGTGTTCAGTGTGAATGATTTGGGTATGTGTACATATACGTTAAGGATACAGCTATATATATTTATTATTTAACTAGTACATTGTAAACATAACATTCAATTGCTGTAAGGTGTACAGAGGGGTGGTCCTCCCCGACCCTCTGCTCACCACTGGACGGGGAGAATGAATGGGCTTCTATTTTTAGTAGGTGAAAAAAAAATGGAAAAAAATAACTAATAATAATAATAAAATCAAATCAAAAGAAAAATCAAATCATATTTTGCTGTAAAAATGGTTTAGAGCCGGCCGATATTTTGGGCAAACAAACATAATTTTAATAATGGCCTAAAATGCAATTCAATTACTTCTCTGATAATGACATGCAAATTAAATATCACGAAAAATAATTATTAACCTAGAACAATGTGTCCATGCGGCAACGATGCCCCGCTATAGTCAAAAAAATACTGTAAATTAAAAATGGAATTTACGGGTGGTCGAAAGGACGGAGGGACTGATAGACAGACGAACAAGGGTAACACTAAATGCCCGATCCACTTTCGTGGCTGTCCAGTAGCTGTGCTTCTATTTCTTGTTCACTGAACAAATAAAGTCCGTCCAAACAGCGTCCTAACTGCTAAAGCCGTTTTTTCTCCCTGGTGTTTAGGCGTACGCAGATGCTGTCTATTTTTTTTAAAATATCCAAAATTAATCGACTTAACTAAAAATTAAAAAATAACAAGTTAATTAAATCTAAATTAAAAAGATTAATTTTAAATACATATTACATTATTTATTTTTGGAATGCGGTTATGATGTCGTAATTTTGTCAAAGAGATGCAATTTGCGATCAGATGAAGGTGTCTTCTAAAATACTTTTAGGCGAATACGTCTTAATTAAGTCATTATAAATCATTAGGCCGATATACTTACAAGTAATTACATGTACCATAGTTAATGCGATACTATGCCAGCGATTCGAGCGAATCAGACATGATGCATAAGAAACAGATACAATTTAGAGTTTTCACATTAACTCCAGAAAAGAAGAAAAAATAATACGAATAAAGAAAAAGGAAGTTGAAAACAGTATTGACTATGTATTAAAATCATAAATGTATCAATGTTTGTTTCCACTGTTTGCGTCATGGTCGTTATACATTATGCGCATAGTCGTTATACATTATATGTACGATGCGTCGTCGACAGAGATGTCTTTTTCGTAAGGGTGTTGTGTTTATTAAAACAAGCATACTGAAAATATTCCAATGAACAGCAATTTTTATTTTATATTCCGATAGGAAATTAAATTCTCGACAACATATTAAAATTGTGTAGTTTTTTAATGTCGTTTTTTCTTAAAATGTTCAAGCCAAAAGAAGGGTTAAAGAAATAGGAAATTCAAGAAATAATAGTTTACAGCTTAATTTAAATGATATACTTTATATATCAGATGAAAGGTCTCATCATGACGGACAGTGTGATATAAAAAAATTGCATGCGACTAAACTAACGCTTTGTGACGCTAAAAACGTTGACAATTGAGTAAAAACGCGACTTTTTTGAAAAACGTCAAACATAGCCATAGTTGAGACGTTATTACTAAAATATTGTTTATATGACGACAAAACAAAATTCAGATTCAAATCGCAAATATTTTCAAATTAACAAGTATATATAGTTTAAATGCGTACCCGTAAATTTTCCAATAGGTCAATTCCCCCTTAAAATGTAAATGTCCCTTCAATGAACTGTCCGCCACTAGGTCATAGCGAGTAAGTTAAGTACATAGTTTGTCTGTCAATTCTACGTCATAAGTCTTATGTCATTACTGTATTACATGTGAGCCGTCATAGCCTTATATACCTAATTAATACTGTTACTACTTAAAACTATAGTCGCACGCGAATCATATGCATTATTTCGTGTCGTATTAATTTAATTGTTTACAGAAAAGCGAAAGACCATACTTAAATTGATTTTAACATCAATTATTAGCCCGTATTCCATCGCGTAACATGTGCTGCCTTAATCTACCCCTGTCTCTACCGTCCTATTTCCATAACATTTATAATTGCATAATCTCCACATCCATTTCTTTACTAGTTAACTACTAAACTAGTCTATTGTCGTCTATTAATCGAGTGTCTATCGGTCTCGTGTTGGCGGCCTATTTAAAGACAGTTGCCGTAAATCACAGCACATAACCTAACTTAAGGTATTTCCCGAGATAAATTAGTACTATCCTGCCGTAAAACACAGCACATAACCTAACTTAAGGTATTTTCCGAATTCATTTATTAGTCAGTGTATTCGATCGAGGGTCTATTAGCCAAATGATGACCCTTAATTTAAGATCAATATCGTTAAACACGATATAAATACCACATAAGGTACTTCTCGGTGAACCGTTAAACTGCACACTAACACTACACTACACTTACTACGCTTTACTCAGAGTCTAACTACGTTAATTTCCTTATCTTCCTCGGCCGTTTCAACCTCTCGTCATTATCCATATCCATACCGCTACCTACTCCTGCTTTGCTACTACTGCTACTACTACTACTACTATTATCACTACTACTACTACTACCACTACTACTACTACTACCACTACTACTACTACTACCACTACTACTACTACTACTACCACTACTACTACTACTACCACTGCTACTACTACTACCACTACTACTACTACTACCACTACTACTACTACTACTACTACTACTACTACTACTACCACTACTACCCCTACTTCTACTACTACTACTACTACTACTACTACTACTACTACTGCTGCTACTACTACTACTACTACTACTGCTACTACTACTACTACTACTACTACTACTACTACTACTACTACTGCTACTACTACTACTACTACCACTACTACTACTACTACTACTACTACCACTACTACTACTACTACAACTACTACTAATACTACTACTACTACTACTACTACTACTACTGTTAATCCTACCTAACACCACCAATATATGTCACATGATTGTGTCAGACTGACTATATTACAGTGGCTTTTTGCATATTTTTACATATGCCCTTGTTTTGTTTTATTAATATATACATGATCATCTGTATGCATTACCTATATAGCATATACAGGTTGCCTTGTGAGTATATAGCATACACAATTTGCCTTGTTAGTAATAGGGTACATCCTGGCGGGAATTGCTTCATTTACACTGCGCCGTTTTATTTGGATCGTTAGATGAGACAGACTTAGATGTACCAATAATGTTTAGCAAAACGGGTTCTGTTTTCCCTATAAATTTAGTCAAACCGTGTTTTGCCCTTCCTTCAAATTTATTCGAACATATTGTGTCATCCTTGTCAGTTTTGTCGGAAGGTTGTTTCTGCCACTGAACGTTTTGTGTCCATCATACACAGAATAGTGAGAGTGCTACGTGATTTTGTCATGGATTCAGTCTGTGTTTCAACATGCGAAAACAGACAACATAAGGCATACACTCGTTAACACCATCAAGCAAATAATAATAATAAAGTTTGTGTGCGTCATTTTAAGAATCGCATTTATTATTATATATAATCATAACTTGCTGGTACTTATTGATTTTAGATGTAAAACATTGTACTAAATCACAACAGTTAAGCTGGGAATATTGTAGATATACTACTGCATTTGTTCACAGACAGACTAGGACAGGAATACCTTTTGAGTCGGTAAGTACACACGATAGAAGGGTAATGGGGATGAAGAAAACGTTTGGTTGCACAACACATTCTGAGGCAATGCAAAGTATAAGTACACATATTACACTTGGGATTATTTACTGACTCGGAGATTGACAATTTATGAAATGATATACATACATTACATTACTGTTATGAAACATATACTGAAACGAAAAAGAAAAGCAACTCGGGAATTTCCTTTTTATATGGTATGATATGCTGCTGTTAATCGAATGGTACATGGCTACGTAAGACCTGACCTTTCGGAAAAAACAGACTACAACAATACATAACACAGCAACCTGTATTTCTTCAAAGTTTCATTATTGACAGAGTACGCATTTGGCTCAAGCATGTCAGCAAAGTTAGGATGCACACTTTTGCAAACTCTTTTCATGTTTATGTTAAAAACAAAACTGAAATGGCTCAATTTTTCAAAGAGGAACTTCAACATTTCTGAATTTCTTGTTACAAAGTGTACTGTGATTAAAACGTCTACAACATCACATTGTGTCCTTTCTCTAACTAACTGCAACTTTATTTTTACAAAACATCTTGAGATTTCTTTGGAATATTATGTGGAATTAAGTGAGCAGTATATACAATGTATTAGCGGAAATTCCCGGGTTGCGTTTTTTTTTTCGCTTAATAATTATAGATAAATTAGCACATAATTCAAAGACGAGATACAAAAGCGTGTATGTTCGGGGTCAATGATAAAGTACATAAGTATGACCAATAATAACACTACAAAGTCATTTGTAAACAAAGCCGGGGATAAAAATAAAGCACATATGATGGGAACAAACGAGTATGGGTTATAGTTTCAATGAAAAGGGAGATAATTTTAATATTACGAAAATTGGAATATTTTTGTTTGAAAATAACAATAGTTTCTGAGCACATTTCAACGTTTTTTAAACAATGACAGAATGGCCAATTCTTGTCAATCCCAATTAATTTTTTTTGTTCAAAGCAATACGTTTGTGTAATGAAATAAGTTGTTTCTAATATACAGTATGGGTGGTCATTCTGATACTGCGCTTATAAAAAAAAAAATCTTTTGGAAATTTCATCCTAACCTAGCATTTCTAATATTTTCAAACAATTATATCGATGTTTATAAATAATGTCCTTAAAAAGTCGAGCTAAACATGTTGTGTTCAGTATATATAAACACATGTCTGACTATGTCTGAGTAGGTTTTGATACTAATGCCCTGGCGAAGAACCAAGCGGCGATTTCACTTCGTAGAAGGCACATGTTGAACTATGACGCCAAAGACGTTTTGTTATACAAGGCATAATTAAGGAATGTTTGCGGGAGTACTTTGCAATAACGAACCTCCAAGTGATCTTCGACCTAAAAAATATTTCTTGGTTTTGTATATTCAGATGATTCACCTTTCGGTTTATTTCAAAATGTTTATATATATAATGAAAATGACACTCTGGTGCCAGTTTTACCATATAGTTCACCGGTAAGACAGCGAATACAGTCATGTGCTATTTTAACTATAAAGACAATGTATACCATCAGTCACACCAGTTTTACCATTAATACGGTATAAACTTTCAGCGCCTGTCACAAATTAAAACTAACATGGTCCGCTTCCGTTTTGTATTAAATTTGCACATGGATTGAATTGAGCTACATATTACCTGCGGTCTGGTCTGGAATGGAAAACTTGAAATCTCAGCTGTTTTTGTTATACAAGACGGTCGTGCTTTGTTTTCAACCAAATATTTTCAAAACATATTATGTTTCAAAACAGTTTTTGTTAAGTCATTATCTGTAATATTGCTTTTAAGCGAGATTTTTACTATTAATTTGATATGAGAATGTTTTTGGCAATTTTTTAAGATATCTACTCCTAGCTACTTAAGGCCCCATTACACAGGGCTGCGACCTTTGTGCCACCTTTGAGCGACCAAAAAATGGCCAGGACGCTCAATGGTCGCCTAAACCCAGAAAATCATGTTTCTATGTAACTGCTCCAGCGATCCTTGTGCCTCCCTTGAACCACCAAAAATGAAATTTTCGGGCATTTTCATGGCGATCTACGAACGACCTGTGCGTCCACTGAGCCACCTGCCTGCCTCCCCTGTGCTTCCCCTGTGCAACCTACGGCAACCAACGCGATTATAGGCTACATAGGCGACCCCCGAGCAATGTTTGGGCAACCATTGAGCCTCCTCTGTGCCTCCTCTGTGCCATCATCGGCGATCAACGGCAACTAACGGCGATCACTGGACGACCATTAAGTCATGCTTCTGCCTCCTAGGCGACCCTTGAGCATTATTTGGGCGACCCCTGGCGACTGCTGGGCAACCTGGAGTGTCTGGGTATATATATGCCCTGATTATGGCGCTTACCCATCACTTTCATCCTAGCTGCCAAAGTGAGAACATCTCCAGAAGATAAAGATTTTGGAATGAACAACCAACTTCTCTTGCATACTGCCATCTTACAAGGTCACCAAGCACTGAGTTGTTCACCATTCAGCGTCTGCAAACACAATGACACACAGCAGGTACCAGCCCTCTATTTATAGGCACGCTGAGGAGGCACTACAGGTAGCTCAAAGGAGGCAGAAGAGAGGCAGAAGCATTGCCATGGTGGCTCAAGGGTTGCCGTGGTCGCCGAATGGAGGCACAGCGGTCGCCACCATTATCATTCAATGCACGCTATTGGTCGTCCAAAGGAGGCACAAGGGAGGCAGAAGCATCGCCCAGATTGACGGGAAAATTTGCAGCAGAACGCATCTATTACCTGGAGACCATTGGGCGACAACTGTGCCTCCATTCTGCAACCACGGTAATGCTTGTGCCTCCCTTCTGCCTCCTTTGAGCCACCTTTGAGCAACCAACCTCCACGGCGACCTTTGTGCGACTGTTTTGAGCATGTTCAAAAATTCAAGGCGACCATGGTGTCCATGGCGATGTCTGAACCTCCTGTGTACCACATTTGAACGACCCAGGCAACCATTCTGCCTCCTTTGAGCCTCAAACGACGACCTGGCAAATTTTATGGTCGCACACGGGAGGCACAAAGGTCGCCATCTTGTGTAAAGGCCCCATTACACAACTATTTTATTCCTTATTGTCTTCGGTATTCAATGTAATTAATGTAACAACATAATTGATATATCTGCTTAGTTTCTCATTTCTTTTGTAATATTTAAGGCATAATTTTTCGAGTATATACGATTTATATTGCTTCTCGAGGGTCGTAGGCCCGAGAGGATAGTATAAATCGCATACGAGAAAACCCATAGCCATTTATCCAAGTAAGCGCGTGCAAGAAGTTTTAGGGCGTTGCAGTTTTCAGTAAAAATAACAGCTCGATCCAATCAAGAAATAGCATTATCACCCGGCATGAGCATGGTTATTGTTTTGATTATTGCAGCCAATCGCCTTTGTATATTACTGACAAATGCAATGTCAGGGAGTGCAGTTTTTGGTAATGGTTTAGTCGTTTTGATTGACAGGTTGTGTGTAAAAATTACAAATACGCGCGCGTAAAATTGAGTAGACCAAACTGCCGAATATATTATTTATAGCACGGCTGAAATATACGGTTTAGGCTCAGACCTTCAGGTTTATGAAAATAATATAAGCAAGAAGAACAAAGTAAATCTATTAGAACTATGGTACAAGTATAGGATAGAGCATGAGTTTTGCACGTGTACGGGGAGATAATGCACGAGCGTTAGCGAGTGCATTATCGTCCGCACACGTGCAAGACTCATGCTCTATTGTATTTATACCACAATAACTAACATCTGCTGTGTATATCCTCGAGTATTACACTATGCATATTGTGTATTTAGGTTATTGTGGTATAACATATTTTATTTACATATTTATAAATAAATAATCAAATGCACTTTAATAGCATACGTCGTATAAACACACTTAGTATCACAATTTGAATACTTTATTTTGCAGATACTGTGAAATATTCACAATTGGGATGCGAGAGATTGCAAGTACTCTGGGAAAGGCTGAATACACTAAGGTGCTGTCAGAATTCGTACTGGAGAAGCCCAACCTTCAGAACTTGCTGAGTGAGGTAATACTTGATACAGAACATGACACATACCTTTTCTTCATTCAAGTGGCGGAAAAATGTACAGATCTGATAGAAAAATGCATGATGGGTATGTGCAGCTTACGTCACAAATTACTTCCTAGAGTATGTACACACACATGTTAATACATACTGAACATGGTATCCTTCGGAAGCAATGAACATGTAACGAGGTACAAGTAAATGGTGAATTATCATTGATTGTGTCCTCGATAGCTCAGTTGGTATAGCGCTGATATGGTTCACCAAATACTCTGGGTCCGAGTCCCGGTTGAGGCAAGATTTTTTCACCACAAAAGGCATTGGATAGTAGCAGACTCGGTTTTACTGAGTCTGTATATGCTAAGTAATATACAATTGCAACAACGCTCACGACAACATGCACTGCATGTATATTTTAATATGTTCATTGTGACTGATTCAGTCCTATATAACAATTCCAATGCAGATTTAATTGATTAAGAATAATTTCCAATATTTTCAATACACATTATTATTTATTGACTCATGGTTTTATATCAAACTATTTAGCTTATCTTCAATTAAAGGGACACATGGCAATCTTGATTTGTTTAAAACTCGCGGCGTCCCGTTAGATTTCCTACATAATTTGCATTTGTTAAATGAATAATATTAATTACTAGAATAGTTCAAATTAAATTGTTTTTTACATTTTACTAACTGCCGTAAATATTGCACCAATAATATATTGTAACATTTGGTAAAATAACGAAGAAAACTGAAATCTCAATATTTTATTTAATTATATGTAAGCAGTTATAAAGTCAAAATGATGCAGGATTAATGAATGGAGATGCCAATGTTAATAGTTGATATACAACTCGAGATGCCCTTTAAATGGTATCTTCTGGTTAGTAGTAGCGAGTATTCCTCGTAACCGAAATGTTGCGAGTTCGAGACACCGCCGCGGATTTCGCGTATGATCTTGAGTCACTTACATCCACTGCTTTGTTTGTCGGATGTAAACGGCACCCCGACCGTCCATGTGCTGGAGTCTATCCTCCGGGCATGTAAACGCATAAGAGGAATCTATATTCCGTAATAAGAGTAAAATGTTCCCAGAATACGTGTGTACCCCATCTCGCTGTGTCTCATTTGAGCGGCTCGATATAACAAGTAATGTGTTTCTGAGCCGTGTTAAACAACGTTTGTTAACAATTGTGGAATGGTGCTCTGTCCGTATTAGTATATCAGTCCACAATTCGTTTGAATGACTATTTATTATAATAAAGTCTAGGATAGTTTTACTTATACTGGAATTTGTTTTTCCTGACACTATCTAGATGAGAGTGATAAGTTTTATGATGGCTGTCTTGTGCTGGCTGATCGATATGGCAGAGTCGATCATAAAGCCATTGTTTACATAGCTGTTGGCAGCAACGTCAAGGTAAGTGTTTGAATTTGGAAATGGTTTAATACATATATTTCAAAATAGCGTTTCGGAAAATTGTATATTAATTATATCAACGTGAACTGTCACTTAGAAACTTAAAATATTAAACACTCTAATTGCTTAACTATTCCAATATGATACCTCACTTTTTACACAGAACAAAATGGTGAATAACTCCTCTTAAACTACAGTTGTTATCCGTCAAACGATTAATACAGTTGTCATGAAATGCTAAGCAATAGGTCGTAATAACCAAATCAAAATGTGCATTGTATTATTAAATAAAGATAAAGTGTCCAATTTAAGTTAAAAACAGAAGTACTAAAACAGATTTTTCAAATAATGTGCAATTAAGAAGCTCAAAATAGCTTACATAACAAGTTTACAACCTGAACTAAATAATCTCGGAATTCGGGGAATAGATATTCAAAACATAAATCTTAATCTTCCACATAATTTATGAAACGAAAACCCTTTTGTGTTTGTGGTGACGCATACTTTGCTTCTAGTTATCTTTGTAGTTGTTGTTTGTTTTTAGTGCGTGTTTTCAATTGGCTGTGTTCTGTGAATGCTACATTTCCTGTTCAACATTTAAACTTACTTGTATGTCAATGTTAGCCTTAATGTTAGTGTCTCAAGAGTTATATAAGGCGTTGATGTCATCTGCCGGAGTATGTGAAGTACTTCATATGAAATCCCGTTCATACCAATATAAACACAAATCTGCGGCAAGAGGTGTACAGTTTTTACCCATTGGAATTACGTTTGATTTACGAAGGATTTTAACACGCCTAATTTAATAAAAGTTTGTTTTAATGTTAATAAGCTCAAAGTCACCTCTTAAAATCGATGACATCAATTCGTTCTTTTTCATGAAATCTTTGATTTTTAGGGAGATTTGCCTCGAGGTGCTGAGAATTATAGGCAAGCTCTGCAAATACTGGATCAGCAAGGAAAAGAGAAACACTACAGGTAGCCAAAGCGTACCAAAGGATAGGATGGAACTTACACGTACAAGGTCGTAATTTAGAAGCTATTAGGTAAGCACAAATGAATATTTTATTACATTTGCATGTTATTATTAAACATGTGTGTATGTACTTACGAACAGCTGCCATCTTGGTGTTAAATATGTATACTATAAGTCATGAAGGAAACTTAAATGAGAAGCATGGTTCTATAGAAACCACAGCATCAAGACGCAGTGACACAATTGGCTCATATTTTACCATAAACTAAATCAAATTAGCAGCTTAAAGAGTCAATGGACAGGACAATATGCAACATAAAAGTGTGGTTAAGTCAGGGTTACAGACTTGGAATGTCAGTCAGCAATACAGCATATTGGTTAGCTTAAATCGATTTTATGTGAAACAAACTCACTATTTTCTTGTCTTAAATGCACAATTTGTCAGAACAATGTAAATAAAAATCTCATCAAAAGTTATCTATAACAATATAGGCAACATCCGCAGAAATTAGCGGGCTATAATATTTTTGTTAAGATATGTAAAAATAAATAATTAGAAGCGCCTCAGGATGTTTTCATAATTATACTGAACAACCACAGTAGTTGCAGCCAACGAGAAACCAAATATGTTTTACTTTTATATCTACTTTTGGATACGAACAATAAACCTGAGGGACAAAAGTTCATGAATTACATTCCTTTTCAGTGTTCGAAAGAAATATAAAAATATCGAAAGGTGTAATCATAGAATTTCAATAGGTTGTCCTGTCATAGCACAAGTAAATACGACAATAGAGGTTTCAATCACTAATAATGAAGCGCGTTGAATTATTAAACGGTAATATCATTTTCTGACGATTTCCGGATTAATTTTGGTGGACAGAAAACCTGCCAGAGCGCTTTAACTTCCAAAGTCTATAGATCACATCTCCATTAAATATTTGTGTAAAGAGTTCAGAACACCGGTCAGAAATATTTACCTTCCGAAGTTTATAGATCACATCACCATTAAATAATTGTGTAAAGTGGTCAGAAAACCTGTCAGATACCTTTAACTTCCGGTTTATAGATCAAATCTCCATTAAATAATTGCTGTGATATTCCTAGTCGCAGTGTACTTCACCAATGGGGTTTCGTTGTTCGAGAAAGGTCGACGTAACTTGTAATAACAAAAACTTTGCTGAAGAGGTTCACATGTGTAAAACTTTGATTTCGATAGCATTGAAGTTCTTGACATTATAACACACTCTAGTAAAACGAATGATCTAGTGATTCTGATAATATTAATGCCATTTGATTTATCAATATTTACATTCGCATCTAAATGTTAATGATGTCAAATTTCAAGTCAGCTCTCTTGACATAGATTTTAGTCTGTATGTAATCATTTTTAATCATTGAGAGAAATAGATATGTTGCTATATTATCCGAACTGTCAGCTTTATTCAACGTGAGCTCTAGTGGGCAGAGTACAGGCATATAAATGCTTAAACTTTAAAGTTTATCAAGGACTTCTCTGTCGCCAAAAACAAATTGATTCCTGATTTTTCATAAACGTTTCCACAATAATTAACAACATTAACAACTATACTCCAATAAACTTGGCAGCATGTATATGCGATATAAAGAACACAAAGAGGATATAGTATGCAACCCACACAGTAAGTACTCAATGACTTGCCATACGTCAAAACTACTTGAGAATTAACCGCGAAGGGCAAGATAACCCAAGATGCGACATCAACTTAAAGGGATACGACGGTTTTCCTGAACACTTTACAAGATTAATCAGTAAATTCGTCAGAATTGGATACGACCCTTTAGCATTGCAACGCACTTCATGTTTAGTGATTGACCCCACTACAGCCAGTCACTACGCTTCAGTTTTCCCTTTTACAATTAATGGACAACCTCTTGGGACTCCATGGTTGTGCCTGTTGAAACCCGGACAAAGGGAGGTATGTGCATGAACTTTCGTCCCAAGTTTTGCTTGGTTGATTAGTCTTCTCTTTGCTGCAACTGCTGTGGTTGTTCAGTACAATTATGTATACATCCTGAGGTGTTTCTAATAACGTATATCTATATAGCTTTACAACAACATTTAAGTGTATCGTTTGCTAATTTCTCTGGATGTGGACTTCATAGTCAGCGATTTCCTTCTGGTGGGATGTACTGTTATTGTTTTGTCAATTTCGGCGTTGAAGACAGGATAATAGCAGCGATTTTGTGTACACATCTAGTCGATTTAAACTAACCTGTAGACATTATTGCCTACTGGCCTTTACAAGTTGGTAACCCTGTCTTCACCAATCTTTTTGTTATGTATTGTCCTTTTCATTGACTTTAAATATGCTCGTTTGCAGTGCGGACCGACGGTGCCATTGCGTTTGATTTCTGTGGTTCTATAGGACCATTTGTCTCAGTAAAGCGTACTTAAATTAACTTATTTTAATTTCAGTATTGTAATTAGGTATACATCATCATAAGGTCCGAAATAGGTGGTATCATCGCACATGTTTAATAATAATATTTTGAAAGTGATAACGACCCAGGATCTGCCGATTCGCCAATCACTTAACAATACAAATCCTATTGTGATTTCTTGTCTCAGACATATATAAATGCATGTATGGTGTTTAACAATTATTCATTCATATTACGACGGTGTTTACCGGTTGCAGTGAGCTCAATACTCAAATGTATAATGTTGCCACGGTGGAACACGACTGAATAGACACACGCCATGATACCCCGTCACATTATTACACAAACTGGTTCGACCAGTCATGACACTACACTTTATATGCTGAAAGCCCAGCAAAGGAGCTGTTAGTACCATTTTAGGAAGTATTTGGCGTGACCGGTCGGTGATCGAATCCACAACATCCTACATCCTGCGAAGGCGTTTGTTATATGTTAGTGGTCTCAACTGGACTAAAAGCTCTAGAAAAACAATAGGTAGGGAAATAGTTACTGCATTACATGCTTCGGAAAATATCCCCGTCCATGCGTGGATAACTAATGTCAAAATTGAAATCAGCTCTCTTGTCATAGAACTTGCCTATCATTTCTCCATTTTCAATCGAGAAATGCACATCGAGGAAAGAAGCGATCATATGAGCATTATGTGCAAGGTAACGTTTAAAATCATGAAATCGGGAATCAATAAATTACATGACAAAACCGTTTTGTTTCCAAATATAAAAGTAATTTAAGAACTCTTCTGCGACAAGGACTATCACAACCTGGCTTCTATGGTGACGTGATTTACAAAATTCGTAAGATCCTTGGTCATGATCACTTTCATACTATCTTTGTTAAACTTGTTAAAAGGTTTATCAAACGAGGTTATGACTCTATCATTTTGCAACGCACTGCATGCTTGGTGGTGGAACGATTTACGGTTCGCCAATATGCTTTTCTCTTTAATTGTGCGATGACCGGACAGGCTGTGGACTCTATGAAGACGTTTACCTACAGCCCAAAAGGACAGTGACGTTTGATGTTTGTCTGCTATCCTGTCTTGTCGTGCCCTCAATGGTTTATTCGCTTGTTGCTCTGGCTTCTGTCAATGAATACCTTCTTTGTGGCTTTTTAGGCTATTTTTTTTGTATTTATAATTTATATTTACACGAGCATCTTTGTGTTTTACTTATATTTCCTATTAATGTTACCTTATTGGTTAGAGAATAGTTCATGGCGGGGATTTCTTTATTTACACTGTCCCGTTTTATTGGGTTGACAGTAGGGTAAATGTGAGGTTTGGTGCACCCTAGATCCTGGTTTAAACCCCCAGCGGCCTTTTTTGCCACTGACCGTTCCAAGGTGGTAGCCCTATTGTTAACCCTTTTGTGTGTTTGATGTCTTATTTGGCCTTTTATTCATCTTTAAAAAAAAATCTTTGTTTCTGTGTTTGTTTGTTGTTGACTGTCGTCCACAAGAGGGACAAATAGCAGACTTTGTTTTATTGAGTCTGTTCATGAGCATAATGATATGAATACACCACAGTTGGAACACAACATGTGGTAGTTTTAGAGGTTAAATATTGAATTGGTTAATAGTTATTTGTTGACGCCTGCATTTCGTCAAGGATTTATTTTCTGGAACTTGGGAACACTGATTCGTATACTGCAGTAGATCTACTGGGGGTGATGTTGTTTCCACGCATATTACTCAGAGGAAAATGTTCAAAGCTCGTGTACATGAAAAGCAAAACAAACACATGCTCATGTTCATACTTTATTAAACTTCTACGAAAGCGTTTCGATTTTTTTTTCACGCTATCATTTTGCAATGCACTGCATGTTTTATGTTTGACCCATTTACAGTTCGCTTCTATGCTTTCCTGTTTCATTGTGCGATGACCCGATAGATTGTGGACTCTGTGATAACGTCTACCTAATTTTTAAATGAGATTATAATGTTAAATGTTTGTTTTAAGTCTTGTCTTGTCGTGCCGTTAACGGTTTATTCTCTTGTTGAGCTGGCTTCTGCCACGTTATTGAAAACTTGATTTGTGGCTTTCTAGGCTTTGTTTTTTCGTATTGATATATACACGATCATCTTTGTGTTTTGCTTATATTGCCTATTAATGCTACCTTGTTGGTTAGAGAATATTTCATGGTGGGGATGTCTTTATTTACACGGTCCCGTTTATTGGGTTGACAGTATCGTAAGTGTGAGGTTTGGTGCAACCTAGAAGCTGGTTTAAACCCCCCTCCCCCCTCCCCCCCCCCCAACGACTTTTTTGCCACTAATCGTTCCAAGGCGGTAGCCCTATTGTCAACCCTTTTGTGTTTGTGATGTCTTATTTGGCATTTTATTCATCTTAAAAATTGTTCTTTGTTTCTGTGTGTGTTTGTGGTTGACTGTAGTCCTTGAATGCTTATTTTCCTGTTCGATTTTTATATCTATATTTTATATATTTATATATACATGTGTTTTACTTCTATTGCTTCTTGGTGCTGACTAGTTTGTTACAGGATACATCCTGTCATGAATTTCTTTATGTACACTGCCCTGTTTAATTTGGATAACAATAGGATACGAGTGAGGTTTGGTGCACCTTAGAACTCTTGCCATTGACCGTCCAACGGCTGTTACTCTATTGTCAAGTAGTTTATATGTGTGTGGTGTCACATACGTTGTTTGTATGTGTATCCTTGTAATTGTTATTTGATTTAGATGCGTGTTTTTGGTTGAATGTGTTGGGTAAATACTACACGTCCTGTTCCACTTGTATACAATACTTCCAACTATATACAGGATTCCCAAATAAAAAACAATGTTATATAACCAGTTTCAGTGCCAATACAACTACAGTTAATTTTTTGTCTGTCGTGATAAACAGTATTCAGCTAGCTATATTTTATGGCAACTCTGTGATAAATTTATTTCGGTCAATTAAAAACAGAGGAGTCGTTTTCGACAACATTTGCGATAAGCCTCAAGATCTATAAGTACTTATCTGTGCATTACTCTTATTTAAAAGACCTTTGCTAGAGAAAAAACTATATACTTGGCAAGTAACAATATTAAAGCGTGTTTTACTAACGGCAATTTAGCAATGTATGATATTTGGACAGGCCAAGAAACATTTTTATCTCATATTTTTCATAATCTTTAGCATAATACTGTTCAGGACGATCTTGAACAGCATTTAGAAAATAAGTTAGAAGTTGGAGATGTTATAGAAGTGCAGTCACTAAAAACAAAAAGTTAGAACATATCTAAATAAATTATGTTTCAGATACTTCAAGCAATCTTAGGAACTTTCACGTAAATACCCAGAACGAATAGCCCAACTACTTGCTGTGCAGTCAATGAACAGCTTGGGGGTTACTTATACAAAGATAGGTATTACATCATATTGTTGGAAGAATTAAAACGAATACATTTATTTCTCATTGCTAAATGCATCAATGTTTTCTGTAAAGAGAAATAAAGATAAATCACCACTCAATGGAAACTACAGAAATGCAAAATATCAAGTGACTAAAGTAACGGTTCTAAATGAACAAAAAGTCTATTTTTCTTGTTTAATTTATATTTGTTGTCTTTATTCAGAATACACAATATATACAAAGGTTATCAAGGTATTTAAAACACATTTGGCTTCGGCCACGTTTTAGTAAGTCTGTTTTACTTTCAGGTAACTTTGAACAGGCTGAAAAATACCATTTCACCTCTTTAGAGCGTTCAAACACATCCTAGGAATATATCACCCTTCTGTTTGGGCTACATTAAACAATATTGGAATTTTCTACGATCAAAAAGGTGATCCCGAAAAAGCCCTTGAATACTACATACGAGGGCTTGAAATTAAAAGAAAGGGCAGGCTTCCGCCTACGACTTTGGCTTACTCCCTTAGCAATATTGCTAACGGTTACAATGAAATGAAACGTTGGACAGAGCGCATGAAATTCTAGCTGAGTCGATGTCTCTCTTAAACAAGCAAACAATAACACCAAGAGATGCACTAGCGCTAGTATATGTTACTCGGGTGAAAGTATCTATGTCCGAAAGAAAGTTCGACGAAGCATCAGCAATGTTTGAAAAAGCACTGGAAATACGAGAAACAGAAGCTCCTAATAGTATTACATGTTTTGAGAGTCTTATGCATCTAGCTCAGGCACAACTACGTCAAGGGCACATATCAGCATCACTCAAAATCATCAATAAATTATCAAAACTATTTGACACGGAGATAAAGAGCATGCCTCAAAATACATTCATCACCGAATGTTTGGAATGCCTGGTGACCATCTATGAAAAACAGGCGACATAAAGCAACACATGATAACTTTGGACAAGATTCAATTGATTGTGTCCTCGATAGCTCAGTTGGTATAGCGCTGATATGGTTCACCAAATACTCTGGGTCCGAGTCCGGTTGAGGCAAGATTTTTTCACCACAAAAGGCATTGGATAGTAGCAGACTCGGTTTTACTGAGTCTGTATATGCTAAGTAATATACAATTGCAACAACGCTCACGACAACATGCACTGCATGTATATTTTAATATGTTCATTGTGACTGATTCAGTCCTATATAACAATTCCAATGCAGATTTAATTGATTAAGAATAATTTCCAATATTTTCAATACACATTATTATTTATTGACTCATGGTTTTATATCAAACTATTTAGCTTATCTTCAATTAAAGGGACACATGGCAATCTTGATTTGTTTAAAACTCGCGGCGTCCCGTTAGATTTCCTACATAATTTGCATTTGTTAAATGAATAATATTAATTACTAGAATAGTTCAAATTAAATTGTTTTTTACATTTTACTAACTGCCGTAAATATTGCACCAATAATATATTGTAACATTTGGTAAAATAACGAAGAAAACTGAAATCTCAATATTTTATTTAATTATATGTAAGCAGTTATAAAGTCAAAATGATGCAGGATTAATGAATGGAGATGCCAATGTTAATAGTTGATATACAACTCGAGATGCCCTTTAAATGGTATCTTCTGGTTAGTAGTAGCGAGTATTCCTCGTAACCGAAATGTTGCGAGTTCGAGACACCGCCGCGGATTTCTCGTATGATCTTGAGTCACTTACATCCACTGCTTTGTTTGTCGGATGTAAACGGCACCCCGACCGTCCATGTGCTGGAGTCTATCCTCCGGGCATGTAAACGCATAAGAGGAATCTATATTCCGTAATAAGAGTAAAATGTTCCCAGAATACGTGTGTACCCCATCTCGCTGTGTCTCATTTGAGCGGCTCGATATAACAAGTAATGTGTTTCTGAGCCGTGTTAAACAACGTTTGTTAACAATTGTGGAATGGTGCTCTGTCCGTATTAGTATATCAGTCCACAATTCGTTTGAATGACTATTTATTATAATAAAGTCTAGGATAGTTTTACTTATACTGGAATTTGTTTTTCCTGACACTATCTAGATGAGAGTGATAAGTTTTATGATGGCTGTCTTGTGCTGGCTGATCGATATGGCAGAGTCGATCATAAAGCCATTGTTTACATAGCTGTTGGCAGCAACGTCAAGGTAAGTGTTTGAATTTGGAAATGGTTTAATACATATATTTCAAAATAGCGTTTCGGAAAATTGTATATTAATTATATCAACGTGAACTGTCACTTAGAAACTTAAAATATTAAACACTCTAATTGCTTAACTATTCCAATATGATACCTCACTTTTTACACAGAACAAAATGGTGAATAACTCCTCTTAAACTACAGTTGTTATCCGTCAAACGATTAATACAGTTGTCATGAAATGCTAAGCAATAGGTCGTAATAACCAAATCAAAATGTGCATTGTATTATTAAATAAAGATAAAGTGTCCAATTTAAGTTAAAAACAGAAGTACTAAAACAGATTTTTCAAATAATGTGCAATTAAGAAGCTCAAAATAGCTTACATAACAAGTTTACAACCTGAACTAAATAATCTCGGAATTCGGGGAATAGATATTCAAAACATAAATCTTAATCTTCCACATAATTTATGAAACGAAAACCCTTTTGTGTTTGTGGTGACGCATACTTTGCTTCTAGTTATCTTTGTAGTTGTTGTTTGTTTTTAGTGCGTGTTTTCAATTGGCTGTGTTCTGTGAATGCTACATTTCCTGTTCAACATTTAAACTTACTTGTATGTCAATGTTAGCCTTAATGTTAGTGTCTCAAGAGTTATATAAGGCGTTGATGTCATCTGCCGGAGTATGTGAAGTACTTCATATGAAATCCCGTTCATACCAATATAAACACAAATCTGCGGCAAGAGGTGTACAGTTTTTACCCATTGGAATTACGTTTGATTTACGAAGGATTTTAACACGCCTAATTTAATAAAAGTTTGTTTTAATGTTAATAAGCTCAAAGTCACCTCTTAAAATCGATGACATCAATTCGTTCTTTTTCATGAAATCTTTGATTTTTAGGGAGATTTGCCTCGAGGTGCTGAGAATTATAGGCAAGCTCTGCAAATACTGGATCAGCAAGGAAAAGAGAAACACTACAGGTAGCCAAAGCGTACCAAAGGATAGGATGGAACTTACACGTACAAGGTCGTAATTTAGAAGCTATTAGGTAAGCACAAATGAATATTTTATTACATTTGCATGTTATTATTAAACATGTGTGTATGTACTTACGAACAGCTGCCATCTTGGTGTTAAATATGTATACTATAAGTCATGAAGGAAACTTAAATGAGAAGCATGGTTCTATAGAAACCACAGCATCAAGACGCAGTGACACAATTGGCTCATATTTTACCATAAACTAAATCAAATTAGCAGCTTAAAGAGTCAATGGACAGGACAATATGCAACATAAAAGTGTGGTTAAGTCAGGGTTACAGACTTGGAATGTCAGTCAGCAATACAGCATATTGGTTAGCTTAAATCGATTTTATGTGAAACAAACTCACTATTTTCTTGTCTTAAATGCACAATTTGTCAGAACAATGTAAATAAAAATCTCATCAAAAGTTATCTATAACAATATAGGCAACATCCGCAGAAATTAGCGGGCTATAATATTTTTGTTAAGATATGTAAAAATAAATAATTAGAAGCGCCTCAGGATGTTTTCATAATTATACTGAACAACCACAGTAGTTGCAGCCAACGAGAAACCAAATATGTTTTACTTTTATATCTACTTTTGGATACGAACAATAAACCTGAGGGACAAAAGTTCATGAATTACATTCCTTTTCAGTGTTCGAAAGAAATATAAAAATATCGAAAGGTGTAATCATAGAATTTCAATAGGTTGTCCTGTCATAGCACAAGTAAATACGACAATAGAGGTTTCAATCACTAATAATGAAGCGCGTTGAATTATTAAACGGTAATATCATTTTCTGACGATTTCCGGATTAATTTTGGTGGACAGAAAACCTGCCAGAGCGCTTTAACTTCCAAAGTCTATAGATCACATCTCCATTAAATATTTGTGTAAAGAGTTCAGAACACCGGTCAGAAATATTTACCTTCCGAAGTTTATAGATCACATCACCATTAAATAATTGTGTAAAGTGGTCAGAAAACCTGTCAGATACCTTTAACTTCCGGTTTATAGATCAAATCTCCATTAAATAATTGCTGTGATATTCCTAGTCGCAGTGTACTTCACCAATGGGGTTTCGTTGTTCGAGAAAGGTCGACGTAACTTGTAATAACAAAAACTTTGCTGAAGAGGTTCACATGTGTAAAACTTTGATTTCGATAGCATTGAAGTTCTTGACATTATAACACACTCTAGTAAAACGAATGATCTAGTGATTCTGATAATATTAATGCCATTTGATTTATCAATATTTACATTCGCATCTAAATGTTAATGATGTCAAATTTCAAGTCAGCTCTCTTGACATAGATTTTAGTCTGTATGTAATCATTTTTAATCATTGAGAGAAATAGATATGTTGCTATATTATCCGAACTGTCAGCTTTATTCAACGTGAGCTCTAGTGGGCAGAGTACAGGCATATAAATGCTTAAACTTTAAAGTTTATCAAGGACTTCTCTGTCGCCAAAAACAAATTGATTCCTGATTTTTCATAAACGTTTCCACAATAATTAACAACATTAACAACTATACTCCAATAAACTTGGCAGCATGTATATGCGATATAAAGAACACAAAGAGGATATAGTATGCAACCCACACAGTAAGTACTCAATGACTTGCCATACGTCAAAACTACTTGAGAATTAACCGCGAAGGGCAAGATAACCCAAGATGCGACATCAACTTAAAGGGATACGACGGTTTTCCTGAACACTTTACAAGATTAATCAGTAAATTCGTCAGAATTGGATACGACCCTTTAGCATTGCAACGCACTTCATGTTTAGTGATTGACCCCACTACAGCCAGTCACTACGCTTCAGTTTTCCCTTTTACAATTAATGGACAACCTCTTGGGACTCCATGGTTGTGCCTGTTGAAACCCGGACAAAGGGAGGTATGTGCATGAACTTTCGTCCCAAGTTTTGCTTGGTTGATTAGTCTTCTCTTTGCTGCAACTGCTGTGGTTGTTCAGTACAATTATGTATACATCCTGAGGTGTTTCTAATAACGTATATCTATATAGCTTTACAACAACATTTAAGTGTATCGTTTGCTAATTTCTCTGGATGTGGACTTCATAGTCAGCGATTTCCTTCTGGTGGGATGTACTGTTATTGTTTTGTCAATTTCGGCGTTGAAGACAGGATAATAGCAGCGATTTTGTGTACACATCTAGTCGATTTAAACTAACCTGTAGACATTATTGCCTACTGGCCTTTACAAGTTGGTAACCCTGTCTTCACCAATCTTTTTGTTATGTATTGTCCTTTTCATTGACTTTAAATATGCTCGTTTGCAGTGCGGACCGACGGTGCCATTGCGTTTGATTTCTGTGGTTCTATAGGACCATTTGTCTCAGTAAAGCGTACTTAAATTAACTTATTTTAATTTCAGTATTGTAATTAGGTATACATCATCATAAGGTCCGAAATAGGTGGTATCATCGCACATGTTTAATAATAATATTTTGAAAGTGATAACGACCCAGGATCTGCCGATTCGCCAATCACTTAACAATACAAATCCTATTGTGATTTCTTGTCTCAGACATATATAAATGCATGTATGGTGTTTAACAATTATTCATTCATATTACGACGGTGTTTACCGGTTGCAGTGAGCTCAATACTCAAATGTATAATGTTGCCACGGTGGAACACGACTGAATAGACACACGCCATGATACCCCGTCACATTATTACACAAACTGGTTCGACCAGTCATGACACTACACTTTATATGCTGAAAGCCCAGCAAAGGAGCTGTTAGTACCATTTTAGGAAGTATTTGGCGTGACCGGTCGGTGATCGAATCCACAACATCCTACATCCTGCGAAGGCGTTTGTTATATGTTAGTGGTCTCAACTGGACTAAAAGCTCTAGAAAAACAATAGGTAGGGAAATAGTTACTGCATTACATGCTTCGGAAAATATCCCCGTCCATGCGTGGATAACTAATGTCAAAATTGAAATCAGCTCTCTTGTCATAGAACTTGCCTATCATTTCTCCATTTTCAATCGAGAAATGCACATCGAGGAAAGAAGCGATCATATGAGCATTATGTGCAAGGTAACGTTTAAAATCATGAAATCGGGAATCAATAAATTACATGACAAAACCGTTTTGTTTCCAAATATAAAAGTAATTTAAGAACTCTTCTGCGACAAGGACTATCACAACCTGGCTTCTATGGTGACGTGATTTACAAAATTCGTAAGATCCTTGGTCATGATCACTTTCATACTATCTTTGTTAAACTTGTTAAAAGGTTTATCAAACGAGGTTATGACTCTATCATTTTGCAACGCACTGCATGCTTGGTGGTGGAACGATTTACGGTTCGCCAATATGCTTTTCTCTTTAATTGTGCGATGACCGGACAGGCTGTGGACTCTATGAAGACGTTTACCTACAGCCCAAAAGGACAGTGACGTTTGATGTTTGTCTGCTATCCTGTCTTGTCGTGCCCTCAATGGTTTATTCGCTTGTTGCTCTGGCTTCTGTCAATGAATACCTTCTTTGTGGCTTTTTAGGCTATTTTTTTTGTATTTATAATTTATATTTACACGAGCATCTTTGTGTTTTACTTATATTTCCTATTAATGTTACCTTATTGGTTAGAGAATAGTTCATGGCGGGGATTTCTTTATTTACACTGTCCCGTTTTATTGGGTTGACAGTAGGGTAAATGTGAGGTTTGGTGCACCCTAGATCCTGGTTTAAACCCCCAGCGGCCTTTTTTGCCACTGACCGTTCCAAGGTGGTAGCCCTATTGTTAACCCTTTTGTGTGTTTGATGTCTTATTTGGCCTTTTATTCATCTTTAAAAAAAATCTTTGTTTCTGTGTTTGTTTGTTGTTGACTGTCGTCCACAAGAGGGACAAATAGCAGACTTTGTTTTATTGAGTCTGTTCATGAGCATAATGATATGAATACACCACAGTTGGAACACAACATGTGGTAGTTTTAGAGGTTAAATATTGAATTGGTTAATAGTTATTTGTTGACGCCTGCATTTCGTCAAGGATTTATTTTCTGGAACTTGGGAACACTGATTCGTATACTGCAGTAGATCTACTGGGGGTGATGTTGTTTCCACGCATATTACTCAGAGGAAAATGTTCAAAGCTCGTGTACATGAAAAGCAAAACAAACACATGCTCATGTTCATACTTTATTAAACTTCTACGAAAGCGTTTCGATTTTTTTTTCACGCTATCATTTTGCAATGCACTGCATGTTTTATGTTTGACCCATTTACAGTTCGCTTCTATGCTTTCCTGTTTCATTGTGCGATGACCCGATAGATTGTGGACTCTGTGATAACGTCTACCTAATTTTTAAATGAGATTATAATGTTAAATGTTTGTTTTAAGTCTTGTCTTGTCGTGCCGTTAACGGTTTATTCTCTTGTTGAGCTGGCTTCTGCCACGTTATTGAAAACTTGATTTGTGGCTTTCTAGGCTTTGTTTTTTCGTATTGATATATACACGATCATCTTTGTGTTTTGCTTATATTGCCTATTAATGCTACCTTGTTGGTTAGAGAATATTTCATGGTGGGGATGTCTTTATTTACACGGTCCCGTTTATTGGGTTGACAGTATCGTAAGTGTGAGGTTTGGTGCAACCTAGAAGCTGGTTTAAACCCCCCTCCCCCCTCCCCCCCCCAACGACTTTTTTGCCACTAATCGTTCCAAGGCGGTAGCCCTATTGTCAACCCTTTTGTGTTTGTGATGTCTTATTTGGCATTTTATTCATCTTAAAAATTGTTCTTTGTTTCTGTGTGTGTTTGTGGTTGACTGTAGTCCTTGAATGCTTATTTTCCTGTTCGATTTTTATATCTATATTTTATATATTTATATATACATGTGTTTTACTTCTATTGCTTCTTGGTGCTGACTAGTTTGTTACAGGATACATCCTGTCATGAATTTCTTTATGTACACTGCCCTGTTTAATTTGGATAACAATAGGATACGAGTGAGGTTTGGTGCACCTTAGAACTCTTGCCATTGACCGTCCAACGGCTGTTACTCTATTGTCAAGTAGTTTATATGTGTGTGGTGTCACATACGTTGTTTGTATGTGTATCCTTGTAATTGTTATTTGATTTAGATGCGTGTTTTTGGTTGAATGTGTTGGGTAAATACTACACGTCCTGTTCCACTTGTATACAATACTTCCAACTATATACAGGATTCCCAAATAAAAAACAATGTTATATAACCAGTTTCAGTGCCAATACAACTACAGTTAATTTTTTGTCTGTCGTGATAAACAGTATTCAGCTAGCTATATTTTATGGCAACTCTGTGATAAATTTATTTCGGTCAATTAAAAACAGAGGAGTCGTTTTCGACAACATTTGCGATAAGCCTCAAGATCTATAAGTACTTATCTGTGCATTACTCTTATTTAAAAGACCTTTGCTAGAGAAAAAACTATATACTTGGCAAGTAACAATATTAAAGCGTGTTTTACTAACGGCAATTTAGCAATGTATGATATTTGGACAGGCCAAGAAACATTTTTATCTCATATTTTTCATAATCTTTAGCATAATACTGTTCAGGACGATCTTGAACAGCATTTAGAAAATAAGTTAGAAGTTGGAGATGTTATAGAAGTGCAGTCACTAAAAACAAAAAGTTAGAACATATCTAAATAAATTATGTTTCAGATACTTCAAGCAATCTTAGGAACTTTCACGTAAATACCCAGAACGAATAGCCCAACTACTTGCTGTGCAGTCAATGAACAGCTTGGGGGTTACTTATACAAAGATAGGTATTACATCATATTGTTGGAAGAATTAAAACGAATACATTTATTTCTCATTGCTAAATGCATCAATGTTTTCTGTAAAGAGAAATAAAGATAAATCACCACTCAATGGAAACTACAGAAATGCAAAATATCAAGTGACTAAAGTAACGGTTCTAAATGAACAAAAAGTCTATTTTTCTTGTTTAATTTATATTTGTTGTCTTTATTCAGAATACACAATATATACAAAGGTTATCAAGGTATTTAAAACACATTTGGCTTCGGCCACGTTTTAGTAAGTCTGTTTTACTTTCAGGTAACTTTGAACAGGCTGAAAAATACCATTTCACCTCTTTAGAGCGTTCCAAACACATCCTAGGAATATATCACCCTTCTGTTTGGGCTACATTAAACAATATTGGAATTTTCTACGATCAAAAAGGTGATCCCGAAAAAGCCCTTGAATACTACATACGAGGGCTTGAAATTAAAAGAAAGGGCAGGCTTCCGCCTACGACTTTGGCTTACTCCCTTAGCAATATTGCTAACGGTTACAATGAAATGAAACGTTGGGACAGAGCGCATGAAATTCTAGCTGAGTCGATGTCTCTCTTAAACAAGCAAACAATAACACCAAGAGATGCACTAGCGCTAGTATATGTTACTCGGGTGAAAGTATCTATGTCCGAAAGAAAGTTCGACGAAGCATCAGCAATGTTTGAAAAAGCACTGGAAATACGAGAAACAGAAGCTCCTAATAGTATTACATGTTTTGAGAGTCTTATGCATCTAGCTCAGGCACAACTACGTCAAGGGCACATATCAGCATCACTCAAAATCATCAATAAATTATCAAAACTATTTGACACGGAGATAAAGAGCATGCCTCAAAATACATTCATCACCGAATGTTTGGAATGCCTGGTGACCATCTATGAAAAACAGGCGACATAAAGCAACACATGATAACTTTGGACAAGATTCAATCAGAACTGATACCATTAGAAAGATTTCATTTGTGCCAGTGTAATGAAAGCAAAGTAGAGAAAATCAGACAAAAACTGCAAGAACTGGACATAAGGATAAATAACGTGAAAGTCTGATATCAGATATATATATGATATAAACTGTTGTGTTGTTGTTATGTTATTTTACCTGCAGGAGTAGTAAGAGAATCAACGAATAACAGTTTTGAATGTTTTTAAAATGCATTGCCGTTAAAGATCACCTTAAACAATATTGTGATAAAACTTATGAAAACTCTGTGATTAATTTGTTTTGGTCTATTAAAAGTTCAGGAGACGTTCTTGATAAAATTTGCAATAAACGTCAAGTTTCATCTATTAGCACTTATGACTTCTCTACACTATATACAAACTTATCACATCAGCTAATCAAAGACAAGCTTATTGTTTTTATTCAAAAAACATTCGCTAGGGAAAATACTACATGTTTGGCCTGTAATAATATTAAAGCGTTTTTTACTAACGGCAGTTTAGACAATTACACTATGTGGACTTGCCAAGAAGTTTGTGAAGCACTCATCTTCCTATTATATAATATTTTCGTCAGGTATGGAACGAGCGTTTATAGACAAATTGTTGGTATCCCTATGGGTACGAACTGTGCACCACTTGTCGCAGATTTGTTTTTATATTCGTATGAAAGAGATTTCATGTTGAGTCTTTCACCAGATACCCAGGAATATGTTATTGAGGCCTTTAATGACACCTCTCGGTATCTGGATGACATATTAAACATTGACAACCCTTTCTTTTCTGCTGTGGTTAATAGTATATACCCTAAAGAACTTCAACTTAACAAAGCTAATATTTCTGATACTAACGCTTCTTTTCTTGATTTACATCTCTCCATTGAAAATGGTGAAATAATTAACAAAATATATGACAAGAGAGATGATTTTAATTTTGATATTGTTAATTATACCCATTTAGATAGGGAAGTTCCCCGAGCAACTTCTTATAGGGTCTATGTGTCTCAATTTATTCGTTTTTCTAGAGCTTGAGGACTTCAATATTCGTAATCTTTGTATAACTAAAAAGCTACTCCATCAGGGTTACCCTTACCATAAACTTCGTAAAACCTTTACAAAATATTATTATCGTAACCTTGATCTTCTTTCCAAATATAAAAATAATTTAAGAACTCTTCTGCTACAAGGACTATAACAACCTGACTTCTATGGTGACGTGATTTACAAACTTCGTAAGATCCTTGGTCATGCTCACTTTCATACTATCTTTGTTAAACTTGTTAAAATGTTTATCGAAAGAGGTTATGACCCTATCATCTTGCAACGCACTGCATGCTTGGTCGTGGACCCATTTACAGTTCGCCACTATGCTTTCCTCTTTGATTGTGCGATGACCGGACAGGCTGTGGACCCTATAAGGACGTCTACCAAAAGCCCAAAAGGACGGTGACGTTTGATGCAGTCTTGTCTTGTCGTGCCCTCCATTGTTTATTCTCTTGTTGCTCTGGCTTCTGCCATGTAATCGAATACCTTCTGGGTGGCTTTCTAGGCTATAGTTTTTTTGTATTTATATTAACACGAGCATCTTTGTGTCTTAATTATATTGCCTATTAATGCTGCCTTGTTGGTTAGAGAAAAGTTCATGGCGGGGATTTCTTTATTTACACGGTCCCGTTTTATTGGGTTGACAGTAGGGTAAGTGTGACGTTTGGTGTACCCTAGAAGGTGGTTTTACCCCAGCGGCTTTCTTTTGCCACTGACCGTTCCAAGGCGGTAGCCCTATTGTCAACCATTTTGTGTTTGTGTATTATTTGGCCTTTCATTCATCTTTAAATGGGTTCTTTGTTTCTGTGTGTGTTTGTGGTTGACTGTCGTCATTGAGTGCTGATTTGCCCGTTCGATTTTTATATCTATATTGCAATCGCTTATAATCATATGACATTCATATACCGATAGTATGTTATTTAACGCGTAGTACAAAGCACATTAAAATGATTCTTTAAACGGCTAAAATGTGAGTTAAATGGCGACGTACAAAAAGCCCATTAATACTCACAAATTGAAACATTCCTAAAGAGTATGAAAGAAGAAATTTGGAAATCGCCAAACACGATAAATACAAAAAACATAAATCAGTCTCGAATTGACGGAGACTGTTCATGAACGGTTGTAAAACGTGCTTGCTACCGTTTATGTCCTCTGGGTTGAGCCTAACTCAATATTTAAAATATCAATAGTACAGAAAGTTGATCCATCCGGTGAACATGGAACCTTCAATGAGGTATTTTTTGAAATCGAAATAATAGTCAGATCGCGAATACAAAATGAATTTACGTACTAGTCCGATGTTTTGTCATCACCATTACTACCGCATTAGTATCATCGGCGTCATCATCACCTCTTTTATCTTCCTGTTTCTGCTCCTCCTCCTCATCGTCTTTATCCTCCTCATTCTTGTTGGTATGATAATTGTTGGAATGCACTCCGACTCATCTTCCCAAATCATGTGTTGCAAAGCATTCATGTTAACACCATGGCATTCAATATGATATGAACAATATTATAAGAACAGAGTTCTTTATTTTGACCCCTGTTGACCTCATACATAGCCATGGGTCATAGAATATATTGCAATGGATTTGTACGCCGCCCCCGGAAAAGTGATCCCTTTCTTCGAAAGGGCGAGACAAAAAACACCTAGACGATGTTATTCTGATCAGTAACACCGCAGTTGTGGCCCTTGATTTAGTTAAATATGCTATAGTTGGTTTTGTCAAGATAAAATGGCCTTCAATTGATCTTTACCAAACTTGGCCTGGTTGTTAATGTCAATGAAAACTCGGAAACGTTCGAAAAACCAGCTACATCGGAATAGTAACACTAGAGTTATAGCCCTTACTTTAAAGTCCTAGTGCTTCGTTAGCGTTCTAGCACCTCATTATCCATCTGATCTTTACCAAATGCAGCAACCCTCCCTCGGTAATCAACGTCCAAATTATTATACAGGTCAATCTTATGAGGAGGACCACAACAACTGGTACCAGGTGCACAGAAAAGTCTGATGGTATCCCACATGATAGCAGGGTTAATCTTTACCAAACACGGCCAAATTGTTGATACTGATGAAAGCTTGAAAAGTTCAAAATCCCGGTAGATCAGATTAGTAACTTTAGAATTATGGCCCTATATTTATTGAAAACTGCAATAGTTTGCTTTGTTGAAACTCTAGATACTTCATTTTTCATCTGATATTTTCCAAACTTGGTCAGTGATTATATATCAATGACATTAACGACAGCTTGAACAAGTTCAAAAACCAGACATATTTGAACAGAGCGGAGCGGAGTTATGGCACTTGATTGAATACAAAGTGCTATGGTTTTCTATACACTGTATATCCAAGCTTGACCAAACTTGTTTAAAAAGAAGCTTGGACAAGTTTGAAACACAGCAATATCTAACACCCCATAACACTACATGTCTCTTGCACCCCAGCCCCTCACCCCCATCAACCCAGATTGTATTTCTTTGGAGATATTTTATGTTGTATTTCGTTAATCACAGAAGCAAGCGTGGACATATTAAAACAAGAGGTCCAAAAATATAGAAGTAGGCGTGGACAAATTAAAACAAGAGAGCCAAAAATGACCATTGTGCAGTAAACAGTAAAAAGTAAGTCGAAACTGGGTTAACTGATACAGTTATTTCTGAGAAGTACTTTAAAATAAAGATCAACCTACATACGATGAACACAAGGATTCCATTTAAAAGTTGTAGCAAACCTGGACACCTGGGTTTACAATGAAGAGGTTCATTTAGAATAATACTGAACTGCTATCACATTCCTTCATGCCCACTAAAATCTTGTATTATTTGGGATTCTATTGCAATTCCATGCATTTACTTGTTATGGAAAAAAACTATGATTTCTGTTACAGACAAAAAACCATCTGACGACAACGCTCGTGGCAACTTTTTTTTATATCCTGGTGACAACTGGGAGATTAAGACATCACAACATATTATTTAGCGCATAGTTTCATTTACTGAGACAGTTATAACAACATATATGAATTCACAGAACTCTTCTTGTAAAATTGATCCGGAGCAATAAAATAGACAAGTTTGTGCCAAAATATATAATTGTATGCACAACCTAAAAACGTAAAAATGAGATATAGGGTCCTATAGAAACCAAAGCGTCCGAACGCAATGGCATCGCAGGTCCGCACTGTACTGCAAACAAGGACTTAAAAATACAATGAAAGAGACAAAAAAACAACAGAAAGGGTGGTGAAGACAGGTTTACCGACTTGGAACGGTCAGTAGGCAATAAGGCCTACTGGTTAGCTTGAATCGATTTTATATGCGCACAATCCTCGCTATTATCCTGTCTTCAGCGCCCAAATAGACAAGACAGTGTAAACAAAACTACATCCCATCAAAAGGAATTCTCTAACAATAAAGTCCACATCCAGAGAAACTAACTAAAGAAACACATACAACAAATAATAATAAACATTTCAGGATGTATCCAGAATCGTACTGAACAACCATAGTAGTTGCAGCTAAAGAGAAAACCAATCTAGGGTACGACCAGAACACTCGAGGGACGAAAGTTCATGCACCCACCTCCCTTAGTTGGGGTTTCAGTAGATACAATCATAGAGTCCCAAGAGGTAGTCCAGTCATCGCACAAGTGAAAAGTGATAACACTTTATTGATGTGTTTTATTGTTTGTATATTGTTCATGTTCTGTGTTTGAAGAGACAAACGAAAGTCTTGTAGTATTTATCAAACATAAAAAGAAAATAACATTCTGATTTTAAATCTGCTTGCATATATTTGCACCATGAAGTCTGTTATCAACATCATTGTTGTCAGAGTGATGAACTCGCGAAACTTTTTGATCGGATTCACGGCAAAAAAGTGTAAACAAAATGCTCGATTCAGGTAAATTTTCGCCTCGCAACTTCCTTAATATGTATTGAATTTTATTCAACAACTAAAGTGCAAATAACCCTCCAAAGTGAGTTCTTTCCTCCGTCGCAGATGGTAATTCCATTTATCTTGTACTTTCTGAGATTATCCCTCCCAAAGTCTTGGAAATGAAATAAATATATGACCGTGTACATTTTGGGAGGGCTAATCTCAGAAAGTACTGAATGAACTAAAATATATTTTGCAGCGGAGGAAAGGGCTCACATTATAAGGGTATGTGCGCGTTATTTGAACATAAATCGTTAAATATTAAGAAAGTTATAAAGAAAAACCCTACGTGAATCGAGCATTTCATTAATTTTTTGCCGTGAAACCGATCATGATTGTCAAAATTTATGTTGTTCTTAACAGCACCAATAAATTGAGCAACACACAAGGCACAAGCATTTTCACACGCATGAACGAAAACACAACACTTTAGGTTCAATCCTAGGATTGATTCTCCAGTATATTTTAAAACAGAATCACACATATAGTGATGTCCTTTAGTACTAAAATAGTATCACATACATTTGTGATGTCCTCCAGTACCAAAATAGTATCACAGATATATGTGATGTCCTTTAATACCAAAATACTATCACAGATATGTGTGATGTCCTTCGGTACCAAAACAGTATCACATATATTGGTGATGTCCTTCAGTACCAAATTAATATCACAGATATGTGTGATGTCCCTTAGTATCATTTGAAGGGTGTTCCATGGAACACTTGAACACTTGTGTCGACTGCAATGTTCTTTTCAGCAAGGACATTCTAACTATAAAGTTTCAAGACACGGGTGCAATTCTTTATGAATTATGGGACAGATTTTTGTTTAATTCGTTTTTATTTTGAGAAAAGGCGCATAACTCTGTATTGATTGATTGATAATAAAGAACAGTGTACAGTTCCATGACCATAGGTCAATATTTTTCCAAGTTAAGAGCCAGGTTTGGTTGCAGGTTCAACCTTTATGAAAAGGTTCATATCTCTGCAAAATGAAAGTCATTGATATTGGACATGTCAATGGCATCGAATAACTGATAATGAAGAATTGTATCAAGTGATCAATATTTTGCCAAGTATGAGCATGGTAAAGTTTTATAAAAAGGGGCATACCCATGCCAATATGAAAGTCAGAGTTATTGGACATGTGATAGGCCATCTTTTGGGTAAGATTAGGATGTGTGTGAGATTTCATGATCATAGGTCAAATACTTTTCAATTTATGGTTAGTGTTAGGTTGCAGGTTAAAGTATGACGGATGGAAGAAAGACAGATGTCAGACAAAACGGACAGACAACACATGTCGGACAAAGTGATTCATATGTGTCTGCCATACCAAACTGGTGACACAAAAATAGTATCACAGATATGTGTGATGTCCTTCAGTATCAAAATCATATCACAGAGGTAGGAGCGTTTAGGCTTGCTGAAGAAAATCCATCTGTGCTCCCGTCATCACTATGGTTAAATCTCGTAAACTGATGATCGAGTGCAGTCCTGCAAATATAAATATTGCCTGTCAGTATATTGAAATATAATGGAGATTTGTTCACCAATGATGCATGCTGACCACAAGTATTGTTGTATGAAGAATACCGCACAGCTACAGGAATACCGACATCCATTGGCATTGTTTATAAAATCGATACAGGTAAACAAACAAAGATTAACTTGTTTTCATCCGATATAACATTCATTATCCGTGTCTTTGATATACAGCTTCCATAGCTCAGTGGTTTAAGCGTCAGCTTGTGGAACACAAGTTGAATTATTTTTTCTTGGGCATCTTTTCGAATCCCATTAAAACCTCTTATTTTTTATTTTATTTTGTTTTTTGTTTGTCAGTTTTCGTTTTTTACTTTTCAGTTAATTTTTTTTTTATATTTCTTATTGATACTTTTATTTATTTGATTTGTTTATCTGCTTATTTCATTGCAAAATGAACATTTCATCGAGAATTATAATCTACACTACGCAGCATATAAATTCACATCAAAAAGATTGAGAGCTAAGAAATAACCTCTTCTGTTCGTTACTATATATCCATTTGAATTAGAAATGTAAGCAGATGGTTACGAGTTTTTCGTTTGTCTTGAAATTCAAGAAGATGATTTAATAATGAAAATAAAACATAAAAATAACACCAAAAACAATCCAGTTTCAATGTGATTCGAACTTTCGACCAACACGCCTCATTATGTATCGTTTTATTGTATAGAGATTGCACTCTATAGAGATTGCACTCTAGACTGCTCGGCTAATCGGGTAGTATTAGGAAATTATGAAATAATTGACATAAGAAACTATTATTAACTATTGTTCACTGTTAAAGTTTTGGAAAAACATAAACATTGCCAACTGATCTCGGTACACCAGTAGATTTATATCACACCTTATATAAATCACAGACCTCAATTTAAGACCCAGCTCTGATATTATAAAAGGTGTACCAGTAATATAAAAAGTCTTATATAGTGTGGGGGAAGTAACTTGTTATGAGAGTTTGATGAAAAAATAAGAAATGAAAAAAATTGTTCCAAGAAATGTTTTCATCACCAAACAAATGACTTTTGAAGCCAGAGTTTGACCTTGGTCCGTATTCATAAAGCTTCTTAGCAATATCTTAAGTCAAAATGTATCATGTTTTAAACACCTTTTTACATCGCTTTAAGACATTTTTTTATATTTTTAATAATGCTATGGATTAATAAACCACACAGCTAAACAAGAGCTGTCGGAGAACAGCGCAGCTCGACTATTCGATTTTTCAGAGAATAAAACATTATTTAACCACTATATACCATCAGAAAACAAAGGCTAAAACAATGTGGGGTGGGGCTGGGGGCGGGACGGGTATAGAAACTCGGGCCGATATAAAATTATTTTCAGAATCTCATACAAATTATAGTAATATTTGGGGCAGGGTGTGAAATTTTACTTTTTATTTTTATCAGTTTTTTTTAATCCAAAATTGCTATTATTTTAAATTTGTGGTCGAAAGGCAACTCGGGGAGGGAGGGGATGAAAATCTAGCAATTGTTTTATTGTGGCCTCATTTTTTTTAATGATATTTCAACTGTGTATCTGAATTATATCTAAATCGTTTTATATGTAAATTATTGAGTTTAAATTTAGATTTCAATATCCAAATAATGGAAGATAAAATGAAAACAATTAAATCGGCTTTCGTGGGGAGTGACATAAGATAGTTATATGTGTAAGAATTGACTAAAGCAAAACAGACTCAGAAATATGGATGAAGTACGAATAAGTTGCATAATGCTATAAAAAATCCCAAACCAAAAGTATAGATATATACAACAGCTTACACGCAAACCTTGATCTGCCTTTATTGCACATTTTATGGGCCATCACAATTTGGGTTACATGGGAGCCCAGAATTTGTAGAAGACAGAATTTCTTGCGCAACCCTTTACAACATACTATAAGGAAAACAATTCCCAAATTTAGTTGAGCTAGGACAAAATATTTAAGAGATATAGACCTGTAAACACAGCTTACACGCAAAATTTGATGTGAAATGAGACACCTCTTACGGGCTATCATAATTGGGGTTCCATGGGAGCCCATGGGTTACAGGAACCAAAATTACTGACGCAGCCCTTAATATAATACTATAAGGAAGAGCTCATGGCCATATATGGTTGTGCTAGGATAAGAAATGTAAGAGACATAGACTTGTAAACACAGCTCACAAGCAAGCATTGATGTGAGACGCCGACGCCAACGCCGACGCCTTAGCTCTTATTCTTCGAATAGTCGAGCTAAAAAGCATCTTAAAATAGACGCTCTGTAGTGCAGCTGAGAGGTTAATAATGATATTTGAGAATATGTAAAAAATCTTTAGTTTTGACTTAAAGTAATATGTTATACTGAAGTTGCTTTATGAATACGGACCCAGGGATGTGGCCTTTATATATTGGTGTCACCAGATGACTATTATCATGATGTGTATATAGAGGATCTTAAATGAGTACTCATTCATTATTGAATTTATTAAACGAGTTGGCAAAATGATATAATGCGAGGCTCTTTCCGAGCATTATATAAATTTTTGCTAACAAGTTTAATAAATTAGATTCTACTTATCACATAACTCACATATCGTTTTTTATTGTATTTTCCCTGTCGCTTTAACACGCGAAACCGACATAAACCGTCGGAATTGGATCATAGACATTCTCGATTTTTTTTTGACAGCGCATACTAGGCTCATTTGCATACTTATATAACTAGTGGTATATCGAAAATATAGAATGGTGTTATTCCACTCCCACACCGTACTTTATGTGATAACTATTTTATGAAGAAACAAACAAGTTAAACCTATGTTAATGGGTTATGTTTTTGCGACACAAAATTAAGTTTTAACTCAAAATTTGAACTTGACTGTGACCTTGAATTTTATATATTTGGAAGGTCATTTGACTATTGCCATGTCATGAATAGTCATGACTACTGTCATATCATGAAAGGTCATGTGACTATTGCCATGTCATGAAGTGTATATATTGAACATTTGATCAAGAAATATGACCAAATAAAAAACTTATACTACGGTAAATGTTAAGTTTTTATGATCACAGAATGACATTTCAACCAAGAATTTGAACTTAACTATTATCTTGACCATAATATTTCAGTTAGGTCAGGTGACTATTGTCATTTAGTTTATATATCAGAAGTCTGATGAGGAAATATAGCGAAATGATACCCAATGTTAAGTTTTTGAGATGACAACGACAAAGTGATATTTATGAATCCCATTTTTGATCGAAAAGGCGACATAAAAAAAATTGCAATGGTTCATGATACGCTTATCAATGTTTTCCCCAACCAGGGTCGTGGGAGGTACACATGTAAAAATTGATTGTCTAATTCCTATCTCTAGGAGCAAAATTGACGTCTAATTCTCCAGGATAGAATCTATTATATCAATGGGTGCATCAGGATTCTGCCATCGGCAACCACGTTGGTTAACTTTGGGTTACCAATGGCTACAGATGGTAACATATGGTTACCAACGTTCTACCTATCGGCTAACGACGGTGACCGATGGTAGCCGATGATTACCGAGAGTGCTTTCGGTAACCGATGGGAGAACCCTGAACACATCCAATATCAAATATCCCCATGTTTGTACCGGGTTCTGTGTAATTCCCTACCCCAGTGTCATCATTGTTTTCTAATTCCCCGGGTAAACACCACGCCCCACAGTGGGGAAAATATTGATAGGTGCATGATTGTGTGCTGAAATGCAATTCTAGCAGTGAAAAAATGATAACAAGAAACCAAATACATCTATATATTTATTGCATACAGTCTTAGGTTAGTAAGACTTACGGCGTCCCTAGTTTTTCTATACGTCTTGCTTGCATGGCTAATTGTAATACTTGTTGAATACTTCAAGATTAATAAAACATATATACTTTACACAACCGGAGGAAACATATAAATCGGTACAACCGATGGATGCTCCCCGAAATGTATCCTCAACTTATCATATGGCCTTGTATCATCCAGCAGTTTTCAATTTGCAGTTCCATTAGTAGTTTTGGACTTATGCTTCGGTTAATAATTACAAGTATAGAATTACAAAAGGCAATAACTCTAATTTGAACGGAGATTGGTTTAAGATTTCTACACTTTCTCTCATTGCCCTTTATCATTGTGTGAATTTTCATTGCAGTCCCATTAGTAGTTTCTGAGTTATGCTAAGGACATGAATTATAAGTACAAAGTTCCAAATTCTATTTTGAATTAAGATAGAGTTATAGTTTTATGCTCAAAACGTCCTCTCATTGCCTTTTATCACTGTGTGAAGTTTCATTAATTTTTTGAATAATGCTCCGGACAAGAATTGTAATTATAAAATGACTCAGGACAATAACTCTAATTTGAATAATGAATGAGTTAAGATTATTATGGTCTGCACTTATTCTGACTTTCTTTTACCATTTTATGAAGTTTCATTGCAGTCCCATTAGTGGTTTCGTATTACGGATAAGAACTATAAGTATAACATTACAAAGGTCAATAACTCTAATTTTAATTAAGACATAGTTACGGTTCTTGCGTTACGGCAATCTGCACTTCCTCTCATTGTCCTCTTTCATTGTTTGAAGTTTCATTGTAGTCCCATTAGTAGTTTTTAAGTTATGCTCCGGACAAAACTTCTAAGTATAACATTACAAAGGCAATAACTCTAAATTGAATGATGACAGAGTTACGGTTCTTGCATTCTGCACTTCCTTTTATTGCCCTCTTAAATTGTGAGAAGTTCATTGCAGTCCCTTAGTAGTTTGAAGATATGCTCCGAACAAAAGTGGGAAGGATGGAAGGACAAAGTGGCGACTATATGCTCCCCCGAAAGTTTCATTGTAGTCCCATAAGTAGTTTTGAATATATGCTTCGGACAAAGTGGGACAGACGGAAGGACGGTAGGACAAAGCGGCGACTACATGCTCCCCCGAAAATTTCGGGGAGCAGAAAATTGTAGGTGAACCAAATGGCTGGACATGCTTGTTTGGAGTTATCAGGGGAGACAAGTCACTGTAACTGTCCTCCAACTTACCAACTATATATTCTATACTTGGAATGACAATATCCGAGTATTTGGTAATCAGTTCACCCCAGAATGTGTCCATATGCCTGTTATGCAAGGGGTCGTCCTCGTGATGTTAGAATATAGTAGTTAATACGTGTTCTTCTCTCCCTCTCTCTCCATATGTACACCCGGTACATGGACATATAACATGGTGTCAGAAGTATAGAGTGATAATTTGGATTACAAGTAACATTAGACAAAATGGCTAAAACCTTATCGCCACCGGAAGGTCTGTGTTTAAAAGGAAATTTGAAAGAAAACTTCGAAACTTTAAGCAACAGTTTGACATTTACATTAAAGAAAAAGAAGATGAAATAAAAAGTTGTACGTTATTACATGTAATAGGAACTGATTCGCTGGAAAATTTCAACACATTCACTTGGGATGTAGAAGGTGACAATAAGAAAGTGAACAAAATTCGAAATTTGAGCAGTACTGTAATCTACGAAAGAACATAGTATTTAAACGCCACAGATTTAACATTAGAAATCAAGGTGAGGAGTCAGTAGATGAGTACATCACTGATCTCAAATTCTAGCAAGAAGTTGTGAATTTGGTGACATTCAAGACTCTCTGATAAAAGATCGAATTGTTTGTTGAACAAGATCTGATCCTGTGAGAGAACGATTAATGAGAGAGGCAGACCTCACATTGCAGAAAGCAATCGACATATGTAGAGCCTTAGACATTTCGAGGTCGCAGGTCAAAACTATGTCAAAGTTTCAGTAGTATAAGTATTTAACTATCAAATTTCACAGTCCATCAGTACAAATGAAAATTTACTATTTCTAGTACTTGTTAATGATAAAGTCGTTTAAGAATTTCTCACACCTAATTAAAAAGTTTGGGAAACAGTCAGATTCAATAGCACTGGAGACGTCGGAGTCCACGTAACTGAGTAGATACCAAATAAAGTGATCACGAGAACAGTCTTGCTAGTGGCACTGACGTTATCCCACAAGTCTGATATAAAAACTCTGTGTGTAATAAATCCATGTCAAGTGTGGCACATTCAGTCATCCAAATTTTCATCAGTACTCGGTGTCCGATTGTTCTGTTTTTCGCCCATCATCTCGATCCCTTGTACCAGTAAGGCATTTCTATTTATTTCCATCTCCATATCCTTCTATATTGAAATCTTTGTTGTTAAATGCCTCTGAAGGCACCTTTAAAGACAAATTGGAATTCAAAACATCTCATAGGGATTTAACATTTGTTAAATGTTTTTATTGTGCAAAGCCTCAAGAACGACGGCTACATATGAACATTTCCTGCTCATTTATAAGGAACTTATTGCCAAGGCACAAGGACATGTATGCCACCGTTTTCATAGAGTTTAATAACTGTTAGTCATTTATTATGAAAATATCAAAAAGATAATAACACAGAAAAACATTTGTTCATCAATATAGTTGACTCTAACAAGACAAAAACATTGGTACAAAAAGAAGCTTGAAATGATTATAGAACTGTATGGGCAGCAAACTTTGAGAACAACTGGACCTATGTACAGTAAAAACTGAAGGAATTATGTGGCCTTCCATCTTTCAACTTCATTCAATGATCTCCCCTTTCTCGGGAATTCAAGAGGCAGGTAAGATCTAAGATCAACCAGAAGCTCAGAAATGTGAGTGCTGAATCTTGTCCCTTGCCTTCAATGGTGGACCTTTCATCCAAAGCCAAAGAAGCATTTTCATGACTCCTAGACAAACTAAATACATATAATCAACAGGAAATTAGCTCACCATATCATACTCATACGAGTCGCAACAAAAGAAAAAAAAAAAAAAGGAAGAAATAAAACAAAAAAAGAGAAAAAAATAACAGAAAAAAAAAAGAAAAACAAGGAGAAAAAAGAAAAAAGAAAAAAACAAAAAATCCTTTATGACAGCATTTATCACACCCGAAGTAACCAGAGTGACCTTTTAGTTGCTTAATAAAAGCTCTGGCTGGTGTATCACATCTTACACAAGAAATTTCAATTCTGATAGAGTGATCTGTTTGAGGTATTTTAACGATAGAGAATGGTCATTTATTAATAAAACTTTGCAGGAATTCGTGCATATTGTGTTTTTTTTGTATCCCAAGAATAGTGCTATTATAAAAGGTTTGGATTGATAAGGCTCTATTATCCTGCCTAAAATTGACCAGTACTGAGTGCTGGAACTCTTAAATAGGGGCAGCCCATCAATATTTAATTGAAGATAAAATGCCCAGATAGCATGCTGACGTTGGATCGACATTGGCAATAAGGCGTAACGTTGCGGTCGGACATTAGACGTTGTTGCGACGTCGATAAAACGTTGGCAAACAGTGAAGTTCGGCGTAAGATTACGGTCTCACGCAAACGTTGGAACGACGTCTATTCACCGTTGGAAAAGCTGTAAAAACCGACGAAATGCAACCCAGCTAAAATGTTAACGTCGTACCAACGATGGTCTAACGTCTGTTTTAACGTTGGGATAACGTTGTACAATAGCGTTGGCCCAACATAGTATTGTCAAGCATCCCCAACGATGTCACGACGGTTGCCTACATGTGGGACATCGTTGTCCAACGTTGGATCAATGTTGAGACATCATTGTGCCAAAGTTGGGCCATCGTTTAAACTTTGGACTAACGTTGTACAACAACGTTAAGTTAACGTTGTACTGCGACGTTGGCCCAACGTAATTTTGTCCAGTAGCAGCAACTTTGTCTACAAACGTTGGACCAACTTAGAAACAACGTTGGGCCAACGTTGGACTAACATTGTTCAACAACGTTTCAGTCATTGTTGGACCAACGTTGTTTAACATAATGTTGTTACGACATAATTGGACATAAAGGGACGTAATTATCTTTTAATATAAACATACATTCCCTTGTTGATGACTTTAGTTTTATTCTTTTAAATGTGTTTTAACTCTTTTATTATATATAAATAAATAATTCAACTAATAGCTATATAAACATACTGAATATATCAATATAAAGAAACCAGTTTTAAAGTTATAATACATTTATACAAATATTACAATATGTCAACGATCATTAAAATTGTGTCTTTATGAAGCAGAACAAGTTTGCTATATGTCCACCATGCAGCTCGAAGCGAATGGAACTGTCCATCTTTAGAAGTTGGACAACATCACGTCGATGCATGAGAGAGAAATTAAATTAAAATATAAAAATGTTGTATATAGGCCAAATATTCGACTTTTAAAGACTGGAAATGATAACGTTGGGGCGACGTTGTTGTATAACGTTAATCACACATTGAAACGTTGGCCCAACGTTGATACAACAATGTCTCAACGTCGGTCCATCGTTGTAGACAACGTCGCTGCATTGTTGGGGCAGCTGGACAAAATTACTTTGGGCCGACGTTAAAGCTGACGTTAAAAGAAGTATCCGAATCACTGGAATGAGCATCTAAATCATCGTCATATAAGTCATAAACACTGCCAGTATCTGACATGTCAGAATTCTCATCCGTAAAACTGTCAATATATTCCCGACTGTGAACATCCCTCTCAATTACCGAACCTTGATTTGAGGCGTGCACATCTTGACAATTAACAGCATGATTCGAATTTCCAAGCCTTCTCGATCCCAATGGCCCTGTGTTAACCTCTCATTTAAATCATCTACTGAATTTATTTCGTTTGCACTATAGACTGATTAGAATAAATGAAGGAGAGATGTTCTTTCACATTTGATCTCACTCTTCCGTAAAGCTGCCAGTACGATTTTTCTGCCATTTCGTTTTACATAAACAAGTTCGTATAAATTCATTGAAAATACATGACAATGTAAATCAGCACACACAATCTACAAATACAGTAAATAATACCTGTAACCAGACCCACATCAAATATTTAGTAATTTAATTAAGTTACTTTTCTCGTTAAAATGTTCATGCTTTAAAAAACAGCACCAATACTTTAGTTTAATTTACCTGCAATGTTTTCAAAGAATTATTTTGGCATAAAGTGATAATCTCACTTCACATGTGCGCACTATTTATAAATATATATATTCTTTTTAAACTTGTGAACATTTAATCATCTTGCTAAAAGTGTAGCATTCCACATGATATGTTTTACGAAATAAATATGTTTTAATAAAACATTTACAATGAAAACATCTGGAAGACGTGGGCACCTGTTACTCTGCCACGGTATGTCAGAGTGGGGTGGGGGCGGGGACAAAGTGGGTCTCATAACAGGATAACAGCAAATTGAGTTGCTGATAACAGTTAACAGTAAATTAAAGAACACTGAAAACAGTTAACAGTACATCTAATAACAGTTAATATTTTTTCACAAAAACAGATAACAAAATATAAATTTCGCCAATAACAGGATAACAGAAATCCGGAAAAAAACGGATATGGAGATGCAGTTAACATGTTTACTGCTACTGTGGTTATCTTCAAGCCCAATCATTGTGGCTTTAACGTATTAAAATACAATTTAAGCCGGTGCTAATGGGCTTGAGAGGTGTGGTGTATTATATTACCTCTCTTAAACAGATTCAATAACACCGAGTATAATACCAAATATATAGAGAATATTATGTCAGTGCCTTTTACTATCAAGTTTATTAGGCGAGGCTTAGAAAACTAAGAATGTCGCGGCTATAGAAAGTCGCCACGACTAAAAATCAGTAATGTTATTACTTACTGGTATTTTGGGATCTCCGAGCCCATTATTTTTACTTTAAAGTAGAATACCGCATAAGCCTGTGCTAGGGGACGTGGCAGTTGTTGCATCCTATATTACCTCTCACGAACAGACTAACAAAAACGAGTCTGCTACTTTTCTTTCTTGTTTGTGTTCGTTGCTTCTATTATATGACTATATCCCCTTTTCAGCATTTATTGATATTCACACTAGCTTCGTTTTACTTTTTAATATCATTTTAAGATATCACGTATTCGATATTTAGGCTTTTAACATATATTCTCATTTTCGATAACGCAAATTGTATCACTTAACGTCTATTGTTAGCCGTGTCGAACACACATTTCGTATTCGACTATATGTACACATGTGTAATAGAACCTGGACAGATTGAGATATCTTGAGCAGGTACATTATTTACATATATATTTTAATTTACATTTTTATTTCTTGGTAAGATTTCAGTTGATTTTAATTTTGATTTCTTGGTAATGTATCAATTGAGATATCTTGAGCAGGTACATTATTTGCATATGTCTTCAAGAAAGGAAAATGTAAATTAAATGCATATGTAAATAATGTACCTGGTCAAGATATCTCAGTTGAAATTGAATCAGTCAACCTTACTAGCGATACAGGATATTGTATTGCATTGTCAAACAATGACGGTACTAGGTATATATTTGTACAAGGTATATAACAAACTATAGAATAGAAAGTGATTTATTCGGACACATACAGATGTTCGCACATATTCAATGAACTTTTCGTCACATCTTTCGATATTCATTTAAGCGCAGTTGACACTAATGTAGATTTTATACCACTGGACATATTTCAATACTTTATTTTGATTTTATTCGATGGAGATGGGTTCTATAATCTTCGGAAATTAACGGGGTCTGACGGATTTCCTGACCACTTTACAAAATTAATCAGGGAAAGGAAAGGACACGACCCTTTAGTAAGAAACGTCATGCTTGGTGATTGATCCCTCTACAGTCAGTCACTACGCTTCACTTTTCTCTTATGCGATGACCCGACAACCTCGTGGGACTCGTAATTGCACCTTTCTGAAAACCTGAAAGGAGAGGTTGGTGCATGAACAACTTTCGTCCGTCGCGATTTCTGGTCGTACCCTAGATTTGTTTTCTCTTTGGCTGCGACTGCTATGCTATACACATCCTGAGGTAATTATGTTATTATAATAACTTATACGTCTATCGTTTCCTAATTTCCCTGGATGTGGCCTATTAATATAGATTTCCTTGTGATGGGATGTACTTTTATTTACACTATCTTGCCAATTTGAGCGCTGCAAACAGAATAATAGCGAGGTTGTGTACTCTTAAAATCGATGTAAACCAACCAGTGGGTCATATTACCTATTGACCGTTCAAAGTCGGTAACACTGCCATCACCACTCTTTGTGTTGTGTATTGTCCTTTATCAATGTATAGTTAATTTGCTTTGTTTGTGGTACAGTGCGGATCTACGATACCATTGCGTTTGGGTGCTGTGATTTCTATAAGACCAGTTTTACTCATTATTATCTTAGGTATAATTAAGCCCATTCTATCATTATGTGACATACGAGCGTACTTCTGCGATTAAGGATTTATTAGCTGTTTGTTAAGATTTACATGGAAGGCGTGTTTGTAGTCTCTATAGCACTTAGTGTTTCACACAATTTCGTACAAGAATTTGCAGAAGGTTTATGATTTTATTGTCGTCCTAGACACTATTTTGATTTAAATCATGAGTTGCAATATTTATTGACATTCACACTAGCGTTTGTTTAGGCCAGGAAAAAAATAGTCGTGTTTCAGGTTTCCTGCTCAAATAAAATAGGGTAAGTAGGTCGATTATTATTTATTTTTTTAACTTTTTTTACTACACGAAGGTAGAAATTACAACCAGGAAACATAATTCTAAACTCTGATTTTGAGCGTCTCAAGGATGTATACATGTATTATATAAATATATATAGTTTAATATTGCAGTAGTATAGAAAGTGGTGGTATAGGCGCAGTTCCCAGTCCAGGGTTTCCCACCCGACGAGATGTCTAAGTTTGATCAAAATGATATATAACAGGCCGAACAACTAGTAAAACAACTGTACATAGTCTTGAACTAGGTTAGCAAAACCACATCAAGTCCTCGAAAACAAAATCTAAAACTCGTCTCGCAAACCTCCCCTGGGAACTTCGCCCACTTTCCATACTACTTATAAAACGATTTGATATCTTATTTCAATCAATTTAAAATTCAGAATCGTAGACGATTTTAGTCTCAATGGCTAATCACTTTCAAATCCAACACCGTGGACGCTTCTAGGCTCAAAGGCTAAGCAAATTCAGAAGGAACAAAGCAATTATCTTTAAGATTTTTAGAACAGTTGTCACGTAATAATGTCTTGAATGTCCTTAAACGGTACCCAACTATTAAAATCCACAATGTAACCTTCCCATTTAGCTAATGCTTGTTTCATTTTGTAATCACTTCGTATTACTTTTTCAATTCTGAATATTTCTTGATCAGCTTTTAACATTTCCAGTTCATAGAAGCTTCCATCAATGTTTTGGTTGTTCAAATCTTTTATTGTGTACTTCACAGGATTTGTATATTGAATTTCATCAATAACAACTATTTCTTCTGTCCAATATGGAGTATAACCTTTTTCGAACGTTCTTTTATATTTGCTAATTCTAACCTTGTCTCCTATTTTGAACTTTGGCAAAGCTTTATTAATTTTCATCTTTCCAAACAAGTTGAAATACACTATTCCTTTATTTTTCTCATCACAGGCCTCAATTGGTGTCATTTTAATACTCCGATGTTTTGTATTATTGTATTTATCAACCATCGCATGTAGCACGTCTAAATATGTATTTGTAGTGCTTGTCGTGAAATATTGCCACATTTTTTCTTTTAATGTCCTATTAAATCATTCAATTGCTACAGCTTTTCCGAAATTAAACGTGTGATACATTTTAATATTATTATCATCAAGAAATTGCTTAAATGTCTTGTTATAAAACTCCACACCCTGATCAACCCAGAACAATTTACAGTGTCTTCCTGTGCTTATTATCTTTTGGAAAGCTTTAGTAATTTCTATACCAGTTTTATTTGGAACGGGAATAACCCAAGCAAATTTACTAAATACATCAATAACAGTAAGCAGGTATTTGACACCTATTTTGAAAACGATTGCATATCAACCTAATCAGCCTACCATATTGTATCTATTTCATTAACAATCACACAGCGTTGAGTGAACTTTCTTCGTATAGGTTTATGAAGTTCATCGGCTAGCTTATCAGTTCATCTCAACGCCTTTTCTTGTGTTTTGATGCTCCAAGTCCTAGTTTATATTTTGCACTAATTACAGGCTTGACTATCCAATTCTTTGCAATTTTTTCTTCAAGCGATTTGGATTTGCTCATATTTAAACCGGCCAGCATGTTTTTATCGCATGTTGATTTATTACTAGGACTTTCGTCATAACAGTTATCATGATCTTTACAAATAGCATCTAATTCAGTTGATGGTTCTTCACTGTCAAGCGAATTACCCGGGCCGCAATATTTATAACCAGGAATTGTTAGCCCCTTTTTAGGTAAAAGAGGGAGTAAAGCTTTATGGATATCAATGTTTCCGCCTTTGCGTTTTAGTAATACCACAAAAAGCACACATTGCTTTTAACATTTTTTTACCATTTTTTGCTAAAATATACTGAGGATTAACATTTTCAGTCAACATCTTTTCTTTAACACAGGAACTCATATATAATATGATTAGACTAAACTCTGTTCTCAAAATATGATCGTATTATATTTTCATTTTCCACAGGTTTGAAAGGTTTTAATATTTTATAAAGAATATCGTACAAACTGTTTCCTTCTTGCAACTTTTTGACAAAGTACAGACAGAAATATCCGCACAGGACACTTGTTTTATCTTGCTACTGGATGGTGTTGTATTTTGTGTCGGGTATGTACGTTAAAACGTCTTTTGGTGGACTCAAGCCAAACGGATCATTACAGTAGCAAGTCCAGTGTGTACCAGGTCCAGTATAACAGTATAATCATCAAGATTAATAATACCGCATTCTTGTTTATTTTGTTTTGACGGTAATTTGTTCTTGCTAAACACTCCCCTGAAGTTTTTAATGTCTAACCGCTTAACCCACTTTATTATGTCTAAGTTAGAGAAAATTTTCTTTTTTTACGAATGGGATACTTCTATATGGTCTAATTTGCGAATCTACTTGTAAACCTTTTCCCTTTCTGCCTACTTGCAAAACTTTTCCTTTCAAACCACTAATAAGAGATCCAATTAAAGGAATTCCTAGTGATGCAAGCAATCCAAGAAATCCCCCGACTTGTTGTTGATGCTTTGTCAGTTTAATAGGGCAGCAACCTTTTGACTTTTTAATCTTTTTTCTTTGTGACGGTGTTAGCACACATGATTCAAGTAGTGCTGACTTTTTATCACTAGGGAGTTTACCGATTCCAGTACTTGCCAGGCCACTCAGTGTTCCTATGGCTAGTGGTGCTAATACTTTCGGAGCGAGTCTAGCAACTATCGGTAATATTGTTTTAGTCAACAAACCGACTAATGCTCCCAAAAAGCCTCCATTTTTGGACTTAGATTTCATTTGCGATTGTGATATATTCACATCCAATCCATGTCCGTTGGATTTAGCTTTGTTAATATTGTTAATCTGGGTAGTCGTCAACAACAAAGGAAAATCCCCAGTTAGTTGATTATTCTTTATCCTGAACGTTAATTCACTTTTGTTTTCATATGCTTTTGCTAAACTCCTCTTTTGCCCCTCTGTCAAACCTATCGAATACTTTACGTAAGTCATATATACTGTAAGTTAGATTAAACTATCACCAATTCATTTCCAACGGCATCAATAACAACATTTTCCTTGTATAAGACAAAAAGCATAAACTTTATATCTGGTGGTAGGAACGTTGTTTAGTTTATATCTCAAACTTAGTTGTTTTGGATCAACATTGACTTCATTACCTGTGTAACTTAAATATAAATATATCATTCCAAAGTGATTTTTAAAATTACTCACTTTGAGTAAAGTTCCAGTGTTTTTATCATTTTGTTTGTAAGAATAATTAATAACGTCTCTAAATATTCTTATGATATTAGCATAACTATATTCGGTTTCTGGGTAATAAACTCCATTTCCAACTTCCAATCTGGCTGATTGTAAATAGCAATGAGCATCAGCAGCATTGAGCTTCAACGTATCCGAAAGATGAGGATTTTATGTTTCAGAAGAACTCTTGTCTGACCTTTGCAGATAAACAAAAACATTGAATTGAATTGATTGTTGTTTAACGGCTCATCAACACAGTGTCGGTTATTTAGAGCCGCCCCAGAGAGAGGGGAAGGATACATAGAAATCCGGGAACCTGCCCTACTCTTATTATCGAATAGATTCCTATGGTGCTTTAACGTGCTCGGAGGATAGACCGATACACGGGACCGCCCGGTTTACGTCCCCATCCGACGGACGAGGTTAAGGGAAAGTGTCTTGCCCAAGAACACACCGACGGAACTCAGTGGCACCACGGAGGATTGAACCCGGAGCCTCCGGTTACAAATCCGCCGCGCTACCGACTGCGCCACGCCAGCCCTCAAACAAAAACATGGTTTGGACTTTTGACTCCAGCCGTTATTCTAAATACAGATTCTGTTAGTTGAGTACTGCCGCTTTCTTGTATCAGTTCACGAAGGTAAGTCCATCTTGTTGTTGTTATGTGATTTGTCATCACATAACTTAAACCATCTGAGTTAAATATCATTCTAGGTATCCACAAAACTAATTTACTAATAACTACTCGACCTTTATCACCACTTGATTTGAAAATCAACACATTATCTTCTGCCAGTTGCAAGCTAATTTGAATTTGACTAGGAGGCAGCATGTTTGTTTCCAAACCTTCAAAGAAGGAATATTTGTTTAATGGAATTATACAGTCAACTTTTTTTGATTAGTTATGATAATTGCAAATCCTGAATTATAACCAACTTGATCATCTCGAGATTCTGCAGCAGTCGTATTATCTAAATAAAAGTATTCGTTTGTTCTAGTTGTCTTCGTATAATCGTCAGAAATTTCAAGCAAGCTTTTGACATTACCAAATCTGTGAAGATTATTTCCATCGTAAACTATTTTTTCCATTTTGCTTTACTTGCATTTGATCAATCAGCGAAGCTGCATCGTTAATTAAAGCAATTCTGTCAGCGTCTGCGAAAGCGGCCCCATCAGCAAGCTTGTTTACTTGAAAACTGATTTCAAAATATGCATTATACCAATCAAAGTAAGAACTTCTATCATTTAACGTAAACTGATAACCACTTTTCATTTGCCCTGTAGCATTTCCTGGTTGTGTTATAGGAGTATCTAACTGAATAGGTACATGTTCATATCTAGTATTATATTTATCACTTCGAAACATCTATGTATACTAGTAATTAGATTAAATGAATCGTTTAATTATTGCATGAATTCCTCTTCCAGATAGTAATCTGTTATTTTTTTCTTCTTCAATTATATTATCAGCTACAACTTTAGCTACATCTTTTGTGGCAGCTTTTGTAAGTTCTTTTAAAATTATCTCACCTTTTGGTTTAGGTTTAATAACCGAAATTAATTTATCAGCAGCCATTTTACCTACTTCATCTCCAAGTTTTTTAGAACCACTTTCTATGATTTGTTTACCAGCAGTTTCTAATGCTTTCTTGCCTGCTGTTTACAGACTCACTAAATATTTTTGATCCAACTTTTAAAAAAATGTCAAATATGCCAGCTCCAGTTAATTTGTCAACTTCTTAATCAAACTGAGACTGCAATATTTCGTATGTGTCGTGCTCGGCCGTTTCCGAAGGTCCATTATCATACTCTTTTTTTTAGTATAGGTTCCCATACTAGTATCATAAACTTTTTTTAATCTCGTCATATAACATATGTTAGATAAAACATAAGTTACTCAACTTGTATTACATTAATTCTTTCAAAACAAATCGAAATGACGTATGAAATTAATTAAGATTAATAATTTTACCGGAGAAATCAGTTATGTAAATATTACCACTGTTAATGATCGTTTTGTTTACTCCACAAAACCCGACTATTATCGGTTCATCTCTGAAAGGATATAACCTCGTAAGGTCGGCTGTACTTATTTCATAAATAACATCCCTATATGATCCATCAACAATAGAATTACTTATTAAATCACAATGAATATATAAAGTATCAATAGAATTTGATATGTTTGGTACTACTGCCCCAAATTTGGTTTCTCTAATAACTGCATCTTTGTCAAACCCAATCAAAGTGTGAAAGTTTGATTCTCTCAAATCAAGTATGAAATTATTATGAACTAAACATTTGAAACTTGATAAATCAAATTCAAATCTTATTGGGACAGGTGAGTCATCAGATAAATCACCATTTCCAGTCAATGTTTCTTTTATATAATTATCGATATCGGCATAACTGTAATTTCCATTTGTAAAAATAATACTTTTCCAATCTGTTCCATTGTGATACCTTATCACTTAATTATTAAAATCCTCGCTAATATTATACCACGAGTAAGTCATAGAATTAATCTTATCGAGTCCAATACCATACTGTTTGTTATTGTCTAATATCAATGGTCTATCAAATACGGTTGTAAAATTATTCGATGTATTTGAGCTATTAATTATTGAAGCTTTTTCTGATGATAATACTTTTTTTTCCCATATAACATAAGTAGATAAAATTAATTACCTATGTAAACATTTTAAAACTAGATTTTTCAAAACTAAAAACTTGAGTAATACCACGTCGTACTATATAAAGTATATCGCTTTTTGTGAGATCTAATTAAAATATTTCTTTCAATATTCCTTGCTATTTTCTAATGTTGGATATAAGAACTTCTCCTGACCGCTAACAGCACCTACATAAAATTTGTCTGCGTTTCCCCTGTGTAAGTAAAGTATATTTCAAATTTATAGCGCCCGGATTTTCTAATGCTTATCCTCCCAGTAGTACCAAAAGTAAAATATGGATCAGTGGCTATAAATGGATTTGTTACAAAAGTAAACGGTTCAAGAAAGAGCTGATGAATGGTTCTTTGAAGTGGTTTTCGTGTCGGGTATGCCGCATAGCCAACATCACCTTTCATGATGCTTATTCCATCTATTGTTGCTTCAAACAATACAATCCAGCTTGCATTGTCTATTTTTACTTCCAACTCATCAATTATACAAAGTATTGCTGTGTGACGACTATCAGACTTTTGATTATGCTCTTCAAGAGAAGCTATTTCACCATCACAAGCTTTGCTTCTTTCATCCTAAGCAGCTCTCATTTGTCTTAAAACACCAGCAATAGCAGTTAAGAGTTCATTTTTATCAACCATTTTATTCAAAGCAGTCTCCAGCGACTTACCGTCAACCATTTTCTTTTTGATGTCTTCAAACTATTTGTTGATATTGCCAACGTTAGTGTTTATCGGTTCATTTGATATTGTAGCATCAGCAATAGCGGCTTCAAATTCATTGTTATCAGCCATTTGTTTATTGATTTCTTTAATTCGCTCATTAATACTGTCAACACCAACTTGGATTTGTTCACCTAACTTTTTTCAGAGCTCGCTATCATCTTCCAATCCATCTTCTTTTTTTTCTAACTCTTTCAAAGTATCACCCAGAAGTTTTATTTCATCTTTCAAACTATTTTGAATTTCAATCATTTTCTCACGGTTTGTCTGTAATTGCTTTTTTATCTTATTTTGTCACCAACACCTGTTGTCATATTTTTGAACATGTCTGGATTGTTATTAATACTATAATCACGTATGATCTTTGCTACTCTTCTTACAGTAAATTGCTTTGTTGCTACATTATCTGCTTTTTCTGGATTACCAACATTGATAATTCTATTTTTATTCATGTCAAGATCACTTCTCAGAATATTTTCCTGGTTCTTACCAATGTGAATATAATTAACCAGATATTTCTGTTTTACATACTCAAACAGCACATTACCAAAATGTGTAATATTAACACCGCCTGAGCTAATTTCCTCGCTTCGAAGATCATTAAAATGTCCCATTAATATGATTAGATTAAATTTCACCAGTGAAGTTTCTTTTGACCAAGTTCATAGGGTGATCAAGATACAGGAAATCGTGCTGTTTGTCTGTTGCTTTTCTGTACTGCTCTTTGCTAACACCTTGTTCGTTGGAAAGCATACCCAGCTCACGATTAACAGGAGTCGCGAAGAAAATGTAATGAGAACAGTTCAACCGAATATCTTTGGGAGTTTTGTAGTAGGATTGTGACAAGTAAATCACGCATCAATTCTTATGCCTGCCTTGGATGACATAATTGACAATATCATTTTGGTTACGCTCGCAAACATAATCATCGAAAATAGCTATCTTTTGAGTATCAGAATCCAAATCACTCACAGGGATAACTTTATCATTCAAACACTCCAGTATGTCTTCGACTGGGATTTTATTCTTTTTTGCTATCTTTTCAAGGTTTTTCGACAAGACCTAATACTTCGACTGTTCCAAGTTTTTAGCAATCAAATAAATCTCGTCATAGTAAAGGGGGCGTCCGTGTCCGAGTGGTTAGAGTCTCTGACTTGCAATCACTTGCCCCTCACCGCTGTAGGTTCGATCCCTCAGGGGCCTAGGAATCTTTATGTGAGGAAGCTATCAAGCTGGCTTGCGGAACGTCGGTGGTTCTACCCAGGTGCCCGCCCGTGCACGAAAATTGCCCGGAGGGGCACCTGGGGTCTTCCTCCACCAGTGGAAGCTGGAAAGTCGCCATATGACCTTAGCTGTTGGTGCGACTATAAAATCCAATTCAATCGTCATAGTAAACTAAAGGTTTATACAACATGTGAACTAATGTATTTGTCTTGCCAGATCCTGAATTACCACATATAAGCATTCTAAAACAACAGTCTGGCATGAAGTTCCATATCTGTTTGAAATTACCGTTGTCTGTCTTCATGTCATATTTCGGAATTTCCATTATAATAATACTTGGATAATACTTAAAGCTGTACACGCCCTATTTTAACTGGTAATAACTCATGAATATGAATGAGTCACGTGTGATGTAGTTTCAAATCGACAAACACCCCAAAAGTCGGTATATAAGGAGAAATCGATATGTAAAATTTCACAATTTTATTTAGCCTCCGTACAGGTAACATCGATAAATCAACTGCTCCTTAATATATGCGATAAAAAAAAAGTTGCCCGGAACGGGATTTGAACCACAGTCTTGTACTTGTAAGATTTGAAAGATGTTCGCTGAACCTCTTGACCACTGCTATTTATTGGTATTTTGTAGCATTTTTAACACTAAATAGGCATTACGTAATAACAAGAGCGCGCACACAAACTTATCAAGCGCTAAATAACAAGTCGATATATGGTTGATTTGAGACGAAGTATTATTTCATATAGATAAGATACAGTATTACACCAGGCAATGTTAATTTACACGTGCGACAATATGGACTGCATATTTATTGATCCATCTTTAGTTGCGTTCAAATATGTTAAGTTATTTTGCCTCATAATATATGGTAGTTAGTAAACTAGTTTCTCAAGATGCTGTGTAGTTCAGTGGATAGAGCACAGGACTTGAAATCAGAAGGTCGTGTGTTCGAGCCCCGAAAGAAGCAAACTTTTTTTTCGGTAAAAATTATTGTTACCTATGTATAGGTACGATGTGCACTGGTCGATGTATATACAGTAAATGATTTCATGCGCTATATTTGCTCGCTTAAATACCCGATTTCGACATGAGCTTGTGAACATGAAGTTACAAATAAAGACACGCCTACACAGAAGAAATCGATTGATATAGGGCGTCTGTAGCTTTAACTAATCTTAACTCATGTTATTTTATCTAACCCTATAGTATACATGTCTTTGTTAAAGTGGCGAGAATTAGCAAATAAAATGAAAATATCGAATAATCTTGTTAACGAATGTCAAAATAAAGTTATTCAAAAAAGACTAGAAAGAGGAGCTAGCAAGGATTTATACCAAAATATGCTCGAGCCAAAAACAAGTAGAATAACAGAGCAAACAAAACAGCTAGCTGAACATTTGGTTACCCTTCCAGAAATACGCCAACAGTGGGCTATACTCCCGGAGTTTCTAAGCCCGCAATTAGCTACCCCGTCTGAGCGTGGAGCCATAGCACCGCCACCGCCACCACCGCCACCACCACCACCACCACCACCACCACCTCCACTACCACCACCACCACCACCACTCGTTTCCATAGATAAAAACCGGCTATCGTGCAAACCGTAGATCCGAAAGACCGGGCATCGCCGACTTATTACAGAGCGGAAATGGAGCGGGTAAAAATGTCTGGACCAAAATGAAGCTTCAGATAGAGTGCTTGAGCCAAAACCCGCCAAACCCGTGGAAACATTATTGAAAAATATCAAAGAAAAACGCACTTCAATCGAGCCTGAGGAAAAAGAAAAAATAGAAGAAGAAAAGGAAGAATGGAAAGAAGCAGAACCTGCAGCGAGGCCCAAGAAACCCAAACCACTGTATGATATTGACTTGGATGCTGGCATAGATAAAGAAGTACTTGATGAGTATGGTTTGCTAGTCCCATCTAAAATACCAGGTATTATGGATGGAAGTGCTGATTATAACAAACATGTCAAAAAGGCTGGGGATATAAAAGATTAACTGACTCGTGATTCAGCAGGTCTGACGAGAAAAATACGTGGCCTCGATCCAGAAAATCTTGAAGAAAGGTTAAAAAAGGCGATAGATCCAAGAACTATAAAAAACTTTAAAAAAACGATTAGAAACCCGGAGACTGTTAGTGATAATCGAGATCAATATATATGGGAACATACTAAGCTGGCTAATGATATCAAAGCTATAGAATTTTACAAAGAGAGGTTACCAGAACGAGTTCGGACAGCCAAAGAAATTACAAAAAAAGACATCTGGTGAAAGTATGCAGCAGAAAAGAAATTCATACAAAATAAGCAAAGATGGTCACTACGGTATGCTTCAAATTGATATACCTAATCTTGTTGGTCATCACAAACTAATTGCTAGACAAGGAGGGTCAGTTGTGCTAGATTTGAAAGTAGATGGTGATTTTATAGACTTGGTGACAAAGCGTTACAACATAGGAAAAGCATACTCGAAGCTATTTCAAAATGCATTCCAGAAACTGACAGAATTATATGATTTACCAATTCATAACAGTTCTTCAAAGTACAAGAAGATTTTTGGGGGTTGTGCAGAATATTACAACAGTACTGATGATTTGGTTAATGATCTGGAGTTAATATGTGGAAGTATCAAATCAGGAAATAATAGTCCACAGTTGATAAATAAAGGTATTGGTATAATCGACGAGTTATTAAAAAATGGTGAAATATCAGCTGGAGAACATGAGCAATTGTTTTCTAAATATTTCAATTAATCTAATTATTATTATAATGAAAGAAATAAAAGCCAGGAAGAATTAATTAGTTACTTGACTCGAAAAGCGGCAGCATATAGACTTAGTTATAAATTATGCGGTAGAGTTAACATGGGGTTACAAATCACAAGCGGGATAATTGGTTGCTCTGCTGCATTGGCATTGGTTCAAGCAATTCCTGTTTTCATAGCTATTGTTGGAGCAATTCCCCCAATAATTGCGGTTTTGATGAACAAAACTTAAATAGCAGAGAAAAATGTTTTATTAAAATCATATCATAGGAGTTTCAAACAACTTCTTTCATATGTGCAAACATCTAATATGCCAGATGGGGAGATATTCTCATCATGCTTTTCTAAAATATTCCACCTGCAGCAAAATGCTAGTTTTACTGAACCCCTGGAAAGGTATATGGAGAGGTATAAGTTAAATGGCTACTAAGCATCCGTCAAAGTTAAATGGTTGCTAGTTCTTTTGCAACCTGTTTCCATATAGTATCGTACTTGTCTCTAGTGACTTTCGTCTAATTGGCTTTGCTTCTTTTTTTTATTTCTAATAGCTTTTGGAAAATGTAATTATATTTAATTACTCTTTTCCGGCCTCCTATCTTATCTAAAAAGTGTACAGTCTTGTAAAACAAATCATCGCATCTCTGCTTATCTATTGGAGATAAATTATACTTTTCTAAAAGTTTTCTAAATGATATCTTCTGTGATAAAAGCTCTTCTTGCGAACTCCCCGATAATCTGCAACAAGATCATATCCATTGTGAGTCCCACATTCGAAACAAATACGTTCTCCGTTAAAAACTCTGCATGTGCTATTACCATTTGCGCATGCATAGGTGCAGTTGTAACAAAGTATATACCCAACACAATCCTTACTGTGTGTCTTTTTGTCGACTATGTAAAACAAAAAGCAATCCGTGCACAATTCAAAAGAATCAAAAACACTTAATAATCTCTTCCAATATATACAGTTCATCATATAACATACTATTATTATTATTTATTTAATTAGGGCCTAAAAGAATAAGATTAGCATAATATTATATGGTATACACAGATGATGTGAAAAGTCTCAGGAAAGATTGTGAGAAGCAGGCTTTGTTGGTTGATTTTGAGGGTATGGATAGGGAACTATTAATTTTTATAAACTTCAATGATTTGACTGAAAAGATTATAACCGAAGCCCAAAAGATGAAACTACCATGGAAAATAAGAAAATATGATATCAGAAGGGCAAGAAGCTTGTGCAACAAAAAGATCTCACTAGCAACTAGAGGCCCGGCAGACATTAATTTCTTTAATTACTACTATGTTGAGTTATTGAAGGTGGAAATTGATATTATTTTTTATGCTGGTTAAATTAATTAATTAATTAACTATGGCTTAAAGAATATTTTCTATACACTTATTATATAATGAGTCTCATAAAATTAGTTGACAAATCTCCAAAACAATACAGCAACGTCTTCAAAGTTATGACTATATTTGGGAACAAACCAATTCTTCAACTTCATATTACATAACCGCTTGCTGCAAAATTGCTTCAAAAAGAATTAAAGCAACAGGCGTTTTTAAAGTGTCTATTTATATGAGAATGACTTTTAATAAAGTAACAAGTGTTGACAAAGAAAATGGGGAAATAACTACATTCAAAGTAGCTCATTTTATTTCCAAAGCTACAATAATCTCAAATAAAAATGAAATTAATGAAGCGTTATATTTATCACTTATGTCAATTATCAAAAGTATTGGAGAATGGATGTCAGATGGAAGTGGTTGGAATATTACGGAAGCAGATATGTAAATTTAATAAAGTATAAGCCTTTGAGAGGCAGCTCTTATTTAGAATTACCAAAAGAACTACAACATCATAGAAAAGGTTTAATAAATGTAAAAAATGAAACAGATAACGAGTGCTTTAGATGGTGCCACTTGGCTTGTAAATTTCCTGCTGCAAAATATCCCCAAAGAATAACAAAGTACAAAAAACATATTGGTGTTCTTGATTACTTTTCTTTCCTGTTGCATTAAAGCAAATCCCCACAATAAAAAAAAAATATATACGTTTTGATATATTTGGGTGTAGAAATAAGCAAGTATATCCTTTATGTATATCAAAACATAAAGCAGAAAGCACTTTTTAATTGATAAAGAAGATAAAAATCATTTTGTATGGATAAAGGATTTTAAACGGTTAATGTATAATCAAACTATGCATAAGGGAAAAAATTGTTTTACAGAATGTGTTTGCTATGCTTCAAAATGGAAAGGGTGCTAAAAAAACATGAGCCTGATTGCCTTTCACTTAATGGCAAGCAAGCGATAAAAATGCGAAACGAAGATGAAAAGGTTTATTTTAAAAACTACGACAGACAATTAATGGTTCCGTTTGTTATATATATGCTGACTTCGAAGCGATAACTGAAAACGTTTTTTAAGCTTCTAACGATCCCAAAAACTCAAATACGGATGCCTATCAAAAACATACTGATTGCGGTTATGGTTACAAATTTGTTTGTTGTTATGATGATAAATATTCTAAACCGGTTGTTACATACAGAGGACCAAATGCTATTTATACATTTATAAAACAGATAATAGGAGAAGAAACATATTGTAGAAAAACTATGTAGCAACATTTTACAAAAGACTTATAAATGACAGAATCACAGGAAAAATAATTTAAAGCTTCTATAAAATGTCATATTTGTGGTAAGGCTTATGTGAAAGAGGATAAGATGGTTAGAGACCATTGTCATGTAACTGGAACGTTCAGAGGAAGTGCTCATGATATTTATAATCCTAATTTCAGGTTAACTAGAAAGATACCTGTTATATTTCACAACTTGAGAGGATATGATTCTCATTTTATAATGCAACATATTGGAAAGTTTAAAAAAGAAATACATGTTATACCGAACAACATGGAAAAGTATATGGCTTTCATGTTGGGAAAATATTTGGTTTTCATTGATATTTTCCAGTTTATGTCACAACCGCTTGAAAATTTAGTAAAAAACACCCAATCATTCAAGTACACTTCACAAGAATACTCTGGTGAGAAGTTAGAACTGGTGAAGATTAAAGGAGTTTACCCCTATGACTATATGAATAGTTTTGAACGTTTCAAAGAAAACAATTACCAGATAAAAAATGTTTCTACTCTATGTTAAATGATGAGCATATCTCAGATGCAGATTATGAGCATGCTAAAAAAGTATGGAAAACATTTAAAATAAAATATATTGGAAAATATCATGATCTGTATTTGAAAGGGATGTTTTTCTGCTGGTTGATGTTTTTGAAAACTTTAGAATAATGTGCTATTAGTATTACAAATTAGACCCATGCCATTACTTCAGTAGTCCTGGTTTGGCTTGGGATGCTTGTTTGAAAATGACTGGTGTTAAGCTTGATTTAATTACTGATATTGATCAATATCTGTTTGAAGAGAAAGAGATGAGAGGCGGTGTGAGCTACATTGCAAACAGATATTCAAAAGCTAATAATAAGTATATGAAAGACTATGATAGTAGTAAACAGAGCAAATATATAATGTATCTTGATGCCAACAACTTGTACGGATGGACGATGTGCCAGCCACTACAAACTGGCAACTTTAAATGGGTTGATAGTTTTCAAAAAGGAAAATCAAACTATATTGTTGAGTGTGATCTTGAATAACCTGAAGAGCTGCATGACTTGCATAATGAGTATCCTCTTGCTCTGGAAAGTCTAAATATAAAAGATGAGTGGTTGTCGGATTATTGTAAAACTTTAAAAGAAAAGTTTAACTTAGGATCTAGCAAAGTAAACAAACTTGTTACGACATTAAAGGACAAAAACAAATATATTACGCATTACAAAAACTTGAAACTTTATGAAAAGTTTAGGATTGAAGGTTGGTAAAATACATAGGATACTACAGTTTGATGAGTCGACATGGCTGAAAGTATATATAGACTTTAACACTGCCAAAAGAACGGCACGGAAAAACGCTTTCGAAAATTATTTCTTCAAGCTTATGAACAATTCTGTGTTTGGTAAAACAATGGAAAACTTGAGAAAAAGAGTTAATGTTAAGCTGACGCATGACGAGGAAGTCCTTTTAAAATATGCGGCGAGACCATCATTTATTTCATGTAAAATGTTTAATGAAAATTTATTTGCTATTAACAGAATAAAAGAAAGACTAGTTTTAAATCGTCCTTGCTATGTTGATATGTGTATTTTAGACTTGTCGAAATACTTGATGTATGATTTCCATTACAATTATATTAAAAATAAATATAATAAAAAAGCTAAGTTTTTGTTTACTGAAACTGATTCGTTGTGCTATGAAATTAAAACAAAAGATGCATATGCAGATTTTTATAAGAACAAGGAAATGTTTGATAATAGTGATTATGATTTGAAAAACAACTTTCACTTTAAAGAAAACAAGAAGGTTATTCCCAAAATGAAAGATGAGGCTTGTGTTATACCAATTGTGGAATTTGTTGGATTACGGAGTAAATTGTATTCATATGTTTTAGACAATGAAGTCAACATGAAGAAATGCAAAGGCATCAAAAAACAGAAAGTACATGATGATTACAAAAACATTTTATTCTCGGCGACAGAGGCTCATCATCAAATGAAAGTTATTTCATCTAAAAAAAATGAGATAGGCAGTTATGAGATTAATAAAAAAAACTTGTCTGCATATGATAATAAAAGGTACATATTAGACGATGGTCAAGATACTTTAGCATATAAACAATAGCTGTCATAAAAATGATAATTGAAATAAAATATAATATATTACTTATTATACATAAAACAAAAATTTGCAGAAGAAATATTTGAGGAGTTGAAAGGTAAATATAGAAGAGTATTGTTCACGTGTAAACAGAGTCAAGTGGAATATGATGTGATTTATGCTGATTTTATAGATAGTAAAAGAAGTCAAATCAATAAAAGGGGGCGATTACAGTTAGCAATATATTATTATCTTAAAAATTTTATTATGCCAATAAAAACCTTTACGGTTTGAAACGTAAAATACGTAAATGCAGAAAAATAAAATATTCTATGATGGAGCGTGATATGTATAGTGATGATGAAGACTGCTTTGCTCCTTCTGATTTTGCTTAGCCTTTGAGCCTAGAAGCGTCCACGTGTTTGGATTTGAAAGTGACTAGCCATTGAGGCTAAAAGCGTCTACGATTCTGAATTTGAAATTGATTGAAATAAGATATCAAATCATTTTATAAGTAGTATGGAAAGTTGGTGTATAGGCGAAGTTCCCAGGGGAGGTTTGCGAGACGAGTTTTAGATTTTGTTTTCGAGGACTTGATGTGGTGTTGCTAACCTAGTTCAAGACTATGTACAGTTGTTTTACTAGTTGTTCGGCCTTGTGTACAGTTGTTTTACTAGTTGTTCGGCCTGTTATATCTCCTTTTGATCAAACTTAGACATCTCGTCGGGTGAGAAACCCTGGACTGGGAACTGCGCATATACCCCCGCTTTCTATACTACTAATTGCTCCAAAATTGGAGCATGAATATGGAAAAGAAAAGTCACAGAGCAGAACAAATATGCCTTTGTTTGGAATATTGTTTCAATAAAACATGCAATGTACATAAACGTACACACAGCTCTCTATGTTGCTATTCTAAAACTGGAAGTATTAAACATGTTAAACAAGTGGATTGAAGCACATTAGTTTTATTCGTCATAACAATTCATTTCTATTAAAAACAACTCAAACAATGATATATGATATAACTTTCGTCCATTTCTTCACTAAAGTTGATCGACGAGGAAGCCGACAAAATTTTCATTCGTACAGATCCCTTGTATAACACTGCTTCCAAAGCTACACACAACATGTTCTCCGACCCCATATTGACAAGGAGTGTGATCACGTCAGGCATTTTCTAAAACTACTATATATTAATAAAGGTATTGATTTCATTGACATGCCTAGTATTTTTTGAGATACTCATGTAGTTGATTCTAACCCAAAATATTTCAAAAATTCCGAAAATCCTGTAATTTGTTATAAGAATAAAAAGCCTATTAGAAATATTATTTTCAACAACAACAAAATAGTTTCTGACCTTGATATAGTACATAATACTCCTAAGGAATGTGAACGCAACACATCAAAATTTTGCTATGCTCCAGCAGGTCATGTCATCACTGGTAATTTTGATAATATTGATAAACGTATTCGGCATTTGTTTTCGAAAGGTCCTAAATATAGATTACCTTCAACTATTGATTTTAATGCCTGTCGTGCCCAGATTGCCCAATCCATTGAAGATGTTAGTATCATATGGTGTCGTAGATAACATGCGGACCCAAACTCACTTTCTACTTGGAAAAAGTCAATTCTGAAAACTATAAATACACGTACTAACTTTTATAATGCTAACCCCTCTTTACTTCCTCCGAGACCTAGGTTTTCCTTTCGTAATTTAAAATCGGGAATTCAGGAATTTCATAATAAATTTGTTTAAGTTCCTGCAGATAAAGCAGCTAATAATGTAATTATTGTTTGACCCCTACATTACGTCAATGTTTTATCTCCGGATCTCGGCAGCACCAATTCGTATATTCCAGTTAATTCTACTGAGGATGATGTTGTTTCCGCACACATTACTCGGTGCACTACTTTCAAGGCTGGTGTAAACGATAAGCAAAATAAACTGCCTACTATGTATTGGATTCCTAAATTACATAAAAATCCATATAAGGCTCGCCTTATTTCGAATTCTAGTGCCTGCACCACAACAAACATCTCCAAACTTTTAACTTCTTGTCTTACTGCCGTTAAAGATCACGTTAAAATATATTGTGATAAAACTTATGAAAACTCCGGGATTAATTTATTTTGGTCTATAAAAAATTCAGGAGACGTTCTTGATAACATTTTCAATAAAGGTCAAGTTTCATCAATAAGCACTTATGACTTCTCTACACTATATAAAACCTTACCACTTCACCTTAGTAAAGAAAAGCTAATTTATCTTATTCAAAAAACATTCGCTAGAGAAAATACTACATTTTTGGCATGTAATAATATAAAAGCGTTTTTTACTAACGGCAGTTTAGACAATTATACTATGTGGACTTGCTATAAAATTTGTGAAGCACTCATCTTCCTGTTAGATAATATTTTCGTCAGGGATGGAACTTCCGTTTATAGACAAATTGTTGGTATCCCTATGGGTACGAACTGTGCACCACTTGTCGCAGATTTGTTTTTTATTTTGCTATGATGTTATTGTATTGAAGCCTTTAATGACACTTCCATATAAGGCTCGCATTATTTCGAATTCTAGTGCCTGCACCACAACAAACATCTCCAAACTTTTAACTTCTTGTCTTACTGCCGTTAAAGATCACGTTAAACCATATTGTGATAAAACTTATGAAAACTCAGGGATTAATTTATTTTGGACTATAAAAAATTCAGGAGACGTTCTTGATAACATTTTCAATAAAGGTCAATAAGCACTTATGACTTCTCTACACTATATAAAACCTTACCACTTCACTTAGTAAAGACTAGCTAATTTATCTTATTCAAAAAACATTCGCTAGAGAAAATACTAAATTTTTGGCATGTAATAATATAAAAGCGTTTTTTACTAACGGCAGTTTAGACAATTATACTATGTGGATTTGCTATGAAATTTGTGAAGCACTCATCTTCCTGTTAGATAATATTTTCGCCAGAGATGGAACCACCGTTTATAGACAAATTGTTGGTATCGCTATGGGTACGAACCGTGCACAACTTGTCGCAGATTTGTTTTTTATTTTGCTATGATGTTATTGTATTGAAGCCTTTAATGACACTTCTCGGTATCTGGATGACATATCGAACATTGACAACCCGTTCTTTCCAACTATGGCTAATTATATTTATCCTAAAGAACTTCAGCTTAACAAAGCTAATATATCTGATAATAACGCTTCTTTTCTTGATTTAGTTCTCTCGATTGAAGATGGTAAAATAATTAGCAAAATCTATGACAAGAGAGATGATTTTAATTTTGACATTGTTAATTATCCCCACTTGGATTGGGATGTTCCCCGAGCCACTTCTTATGGGGTGTATGTGTCTCAACTTATTCGTTTTTCTAGAGCTTGTACTCGAGTTGAGGACTTTAATATTCGTAATCTTTGTATAACTAAAATGTTACTCAATCAGGGTTACCGTTACCATAAACTTCGTAAAACCTTTCCAAAATGTTATTAACCCTGATCTTCTTTCCAAATATAAAAATAATTTAAGGACTCTTCTGCGACAAGGACTATCACAACCAGACTTCTATGGTGATGTGATTTATAAACTTCGTAAGATTCTCGGTCATGATCACTTTCATACTATCTTTGTTAAACTTGTTAAACAGTTTATCACAAGAGGTTATGACCCTATCATTTTGCAATGTACTGCATGCTTGGTGGTGGACTCTTTTACAGTTCGACACTATGCTTTCCTCTTTAATTATACGATGAACGGACAGGCTGTGGACTCTGTGATGTCGCCTACCTAAAGCCCATTGAGACGGTGGCGTTTGATGTTTGTCTATGATCTTTCTTGTCGTGCCCTTAATGGTTTATTCTCTTACTGCTCTGGCTTCTGCCAAGTCATTGAGTACCTCCATTGTGGCTTTCTAGGCTATTGCTTTTTTGTATTATATTTACACGAGCATATTTGTGTTTTACTTATATTGCCTATTGATGCTGCCTTGTTGGTTAGAGATTAGATCATGGCGGAGATTTCTTTATTTACACTGTCCTGTTTTAATGGGATGACAGTAGGGTAAGTGTTAGGTTTGGTGCACCCTAGAACCGGTTTAAACCCCCAGTGGCCTACTTTGCCACTGACCGTTCCAAGGCGGTAGCCCTATTGTCAACCCTTTTGTGTTTGTGATGTCGTTTGCATTTATTATTGCTTTTACCTTCTTGTTTGTCTGTTTGCGTGTTTATTTCTGTGTTTTGTGGTTGACTGTCCTCTTTGAATACTACTTTGCCTGTCCGATCTTTTTATATTTCTTTTCTGATCAATTCATGATTTCTCATAATAGCATATTAAACATAATAACATGACAAGACCAAATATAAATTTCCATAAATCAAGATTTCACCCAGGGCCACCATGGAGTTGCACAGAATGCTATTTTTAATAAAGGAACGTACTAGACAAGAAAGCAGAAAATCCTCACCATTGTAAAACATACAATGAAATAAAATACTCTTTTTTTTTTACTTTTAATATTTCAATTTTATAAACATTCGTCGTGTGAGCTGAAGAATACATTTTACGTTTTTTATTGTGTTGCTAGGAAAAATACATACAGAACCTGTGACAGTACTATTGTAGCCTTTATATGAAGAAAAAACCTCCCGATAATATCAGTAATATCTTCTTTTTTTTTTGGAAAAGGGAGAGAAAAAAAGGTCAGGGTCGGGACAAAATATAGGGTCGGTCGGGAACCTGAAACACGACTATTTTTGTTCTTGGCCTTAGTACTCTGTGGCGGCCGTAACAATACGCCCGACTACAAATCCGTAGTGTTATTACTCACTGGTCCTTCTTTGGGTTCATCAAGCCCAATATTTGTGGCTTTAAAGTAGAATATCGCTTAAGGCGGTGCTAGGAGGCGTGAGAGGTGTGGCATTTAACACTACTCCTCATGAATAGACTCTATAAAACCGTGTCTGCTACTTTTATCTCTTGTTTGTGTTTTTTTGCTTCCAAGGGATCCAGTTTCAGTATGTATAACCAAATAATTAAACGCTGTTGAGGTAAATGTGATACAGTGATGACCTGTTGCGTCAATGTCATTTGTGGTAATTCTCTCTGTAACTAAGCAGTAGTACCGGGAACGGTTTAACCCCAATTTAGCCCTCCGGCATTTCAATGTGATTTGTATGTAATGACCTAATCAGGCGCGCGTAATATCGGAAATATGGCAGGTTTACGTTAATGACCCTCGATATTTAGATTCAATGACGTGATATTAATTAGTTATGACGCGATATCGATTATCGAACTTATAGGTCTGTTAAGGTATTGACATTTTTACGTTTAATCAGATCGGCATTTCGAAACAATGGCATAATTCTGAAAAAGTATCACGCGATATCGTAATTATAGCGAACTCATTCGAGTTGAAAATTACCTACGGTCATTATGAGTATTGACAAATGGCAGGTGTTTCCTACGCTTCATCAAATATACGTAACTATATAAGGCGTGTTGAGTGTATGTAGCGACACAGCCAAACCATCTTTATTATTGAGAGGATTGTTTATATATATATATAATATATATGTATGTTGAATCTGTCTTGAAATATATGACTAGTTGTTATACTAGTAGGTATTTTGTAAATGTGTGTACTTTCTCATTCTTCGGGAATTTCCGGTATATATAGTATGTACAATATGCTGCTGTTAATCGAATGGTACATGACTACGTAGGACCTTTCCTTTCGGAAAAAGACTAAAACAACACATAACACAGCAAATAGTATTCCGTCAACGTTTTATTATTGACAGAGTACGTGTTTGGCTCAAGCATGTGAGCAAACTTAGAATGCACAATGTTGCAAACTCTTTACGTTAAATACAGTACTAAAATCGCCAATTTTTTCAAAGAGGAGCTTCATCATTTATGAAATTCTTCTTACAAAGTGTACTGTGATTAAAACGTCTACAACATCACAGTTGTGTCCTTTATCTAACTAACTGCAACCCTTTTTTTTACAAACATCTTGTGATTTCTTTGGAATAATATGTGGAATTAAGTGTGCAGTATATACAATATATAGCAGAAATTCCCGAGTTGCCTTTCGTTTTTCGCTTCAGTATATTATGCAAGACTATTCTTGAACTAGTGTCTTATAATTATTAAGTATTTGCATATCTAACAGTATGATGGTACATGTTACTTAATAACTAACGCATATTTAAGGGTATTTTACATATCGCCAACTATTTATTTATTCGGAAGTGAAATACATATTTGTTATATAAATGGAATAACTTCAAAGACATCAGCCTGAGGAAAACACTGAAAACATTATTGAAAAAACAAGAGATGACAAACACGTGTTTTATATGAAAATAGTTAATAACGCTCACTAATTTCCAACATTAACTTTGTTTTGTAAGGGTATACATATTTTACCTAATATTATGCATCTTAAATGATATTTTGAATTGAAACTAGAATTTGAACTGTAATATTTGACTGGTGTTGACGGGATATGGACTTTAACATATTCACATATTTAATGGCATGCACCCATCTTAAATCAGCATTTTAACCATTGTTAAAATTATTTCCCTTATGCAAGACTTGCATTCAGTTTAATATGTTCAAACATGTTCTGCAAAATACTATTCCATTATTCACGGAGTGTCTCCGTGGTAGAGGGGTTAACGGCGTTGCGTTGTAAACCTTCTCGGCTCTCACCACTGTGGGTTCGAATCCTACTGGGGAAATGTCGATTCTTACGGGTTGCGGGAGGTGTACAATACTGGTTCTATCCAGGAAAAGTGGATGTTCTGCCTCCACCACAAACAAATCGACCGTCATATATAATCTTACATGTGTTAAAATGACGTAAAACACCATACAAATAAACATACAAATAAATTCATTATTAACAGATTCTAAAATAGTGTTAGTTCTACTTTTAAATGTTAAGTATGTTTTTGTATTTATTTTTTTACATTTGTGAACTTTTTTTTACATTTGTCACAAACTATTTTTTACATTTTACATATGCAACCAATTGTGTTACATTTGTGGTATGTTTTTACATACTGACTTTTTTTTAGCGTTAGTCACCACTTTCACATATGTGACATTTTTTACGTTTGAGGTTCCTTCACGTACCAATAGTCTTTAAATAATACATTTACAGAATATTGTTATGAACGTATCGGGCCGTTTTATTAGCGAGGCCCTCCCAGTGGCTGTTCATGTTCCCTTGTTCTCTGAAAATATTACCCTTTTTTTTTCTTCAAAATGGCCGCAAAAAAAACGCTATATTTTTTTTATTTTTTATAAAGCAATCAAAATGTTGATGTGTTTTACAACGGTGTTGTCTTGAGATATTTATGTGTATGTCTATACTTCAATAAACAGTTGTTAGATACATCCCTATACTTCAGGGGTTAGGGGTTTTACACGTGTATACATACTGTGCCAACTCTGAGACTAGTTTTGTCTTAGTTGTCTTTAGCCTTAAGAATTTCTGAAGTGTGTTTAAGTCTCATCTTTATTAGCGGCTTTTTGTATATAATAACTCGTAAGTATACATACAGTGACTTGGTAAAACACTATTAAAGGTATACGCAACAATCTTGGATCATTTATCAAGCATCCAAATTGATTAATCCAATATCAATTTGACTTTAAAACTTCTTGCATACACTTAAATACAATGCAGAATTGTTTAAATGTTTGTGGTTATTCTACTCGTATTACAAGTTTTAATATATTATTGGTGCAATATATTCCCCAATGAGCAATATGTAAAACTTATTTGCTTTGAAATATTTACATAATTATTAAAACTGATTTTAAAACATGCATATGAAGTAACAAAACTAATGGGACGCCACAGGGTATAAAAAAAGCAAGCTTGCCGAGACTTCTAAACGCTTGGAGAAAAAATATCGGAAAGGATACTTAAACAATATTTTTCATCTCCGATTTATCGGAATTAGAGTTAATTACGACCTTAAATTATATTTGTTGATTTAAGCAATATTAACAAGACACTATCAGAAAACAAAATCAAAAAGAAGTTTGTTATATACACAAACTCAAATGTAATAAGTGGTCATAACATTTGAACATTTTCAGTATGAGAGCTAACATTAAATGTAATCTAATCTTACTATCTATGATCTGAATGGTACATTTTTTCTTAATCACAGTCACAGTACCCAACATCCCATTTTTAAAAGACTGTATACATCATTCCTGCTTTGACACTTCGTTTTCAATTGCAACACACTTGTCTCTTTGACGTCTACATTTAATAAGTCCCTTACAAACGCTGATGCCTGTGGTAGTATTATTGAGAATGGCTTTAACATACCCTTTTCCAACCGCAGTCACCGGGTGTAGGCATTTCACAGGTGGACCTAAAGACCATGTCTCCAACAATGTCCAATTACAACCTTTTAAACAACTCGGCTGGTGTCCTCGAAAAGAGCTACATCAATTGGTGACATGGACTTGTTTTATCTTGGAACCATTGAATGTCAACAATTCTTTGCGCCATCAACATGCACTTCCTCTTATCAAACATGCACTTCCTCTTGTCATACCTTTTCCAACAAGAACAACTTCTGGAATTGGAAAGCTTGTGCAACTTGTATTTTCAGATTTTCCATGCACAGGTTTTACCTTTTTCAGCAAGTGAAGGTATTTCATTGCATCTAGTAAGTATGAAAAGCAACTATTCATCTTGGTTTATATGAACTAATGAATAGACAATACAGTGTGCAACGAAGAACCTAAAGTGATTCCTAGCTCCTAAAACTAACACATAGCTCATCTAACTGTATTTACTTTATCATTGCGATAACATGTACTACAACGTCTGTGTCTACTGTATATAGTATACGTTTACTGCAGTATTGTGTGGCACATGCCACATGCAACACACGCATTGTATCGTATCATCTTTGTGAAATGATCGAGATTAGTCCCAGATTCTCGTTGTCTGACACAAGGCACATCTTCATCTCTGTTTTAATGAACGTGTTTTTAGTTTCTCTTCTAACGCAACCGATTGCTATGCCAGTTAGACAGAGCTCTAATTTTGTTTTGCATGATGGTCGTCACCTACTAAACCTTCTGCAAGTGACATTCAACAATGTGTAAAGGATCTTGTTAATCATACTAATGTTTTGCAAGCATTAATATGCATTTTAAGGCAGCTCGTATAGTCTGATTAAAATCCAGAAAAGTTTTCCAAAGTTGGAAAAGGCTGGTGAGACGCCCTAATCTGCCGTTAATCGGAACCTAATATGATACATAAATATGCGAGGAGAGAAAGCAAGTTATAGCATCTGTTGTAGGTGACCACTGAGGAAAGAAAACATGTTCTGGTTTATCTGCTTAAAGACAATAACTTACCTATTTGTTGCAATTTCTGTCACACGAGAGTCGTCTATGTAACGTAAATAAATACTGATAAAGGTGATCCTTTGGGAGAAACAAACACAATTAAGAGAATAAAGCAGCAGACTCAGTTTTATTGAATCTGTTCATGAGAAGTAATTAAAGAAGCAAGTCAAGTACCAGTAAATCCTCAATATTGTCCTTGAATATATTTTCTAATTCCTCTGCTGTGTCACTCAAGCTGTCTTACGAACATCTTTAACTTGTTCATGGTGGAAAAGATCAGAGACTTTTCATAGGCAGCGCCTGATAAATTATTGCAATAATTGAAATTAACAGATAACTGTAACCATATCTGGTTCAGAGATCATCCAGTGTGGAAGCTGCGATGTGTTTACAGCACCTACTGCACCTGCATTTTAATTCACAATCTTATATTTCTGCTTGTGAGCTAGTTTATTGGGTATTGATGAGACAATAATAATGAGGTTTATCTCACACACAGAGATGACTAATTTTAAGATTTAAAGTGTATCTAAACAGTACTGCAATTGCGAAGCTTTGGTTTCTCTTTATGATCGTCCTGTGCAATATTCAACGGTCTAAGGCTCGCCTTGCTCACACTTCAAATAACGGTAATCCCGGTTTACCATAAGTATGTTAATCACGCGATGAGCATTCCCTGATGCATGCGTTTATTTCAGAAAGTAATCTGCAGTGTCATAATTGCCTCATGGGCACTGGTCCATCTATAGTCTTCAAACAAGCCTCAGATTGTTTTAAGTGCCTCCATTTTAAATAAGAAAGTTTCAACGCAAAATGCCATTATGATCTTAACATTGGGTTTCAGGCCAATTTCACTTCTGTTCGGAAACTATATAGTTTCGAGGCAGTTAATCCGTTAGCATAAAATGTCTTCGCGTTTAGGTTTTGTTTACTTGTTTTGTCTTGTAAATAAGGTTTACCAAGTCAATGTATTTTAGGGTTTTATAAATATATTTTATAATGAACTGACCGTTTCTGATAAGAAAATTAGTTTTGTACCCTTCAGAAATGCCAAAGGCTGGAGAAAACCTAGAGTCAATCGGAAGTGAAATTTGATTTAAACTTGTAAATCCCTCAACACATTAACCATAGGTTGCCTCTAAATAACTCTTTATTACAATATTAACAAACAAATAATATGCCACGACAACTGAGTGTACACATTCAACATATTAATTACTTTCTTACAAACAACTATTAAACGAATTATACTTTTTACTATTTTCAACACGTTTTGGCGGCCATTTTGAAAACAGTAGCCATTTTGAGCTTAAAATATACCCAGATTGTATTTCATGACCCTTTGTCTATCATTTTTCGCAATTTGTTGCGATTGCCATAATATATGTTGTTAAAACCTGATACATATAGGTTCAACTGATCATTTATTACATATTTGGCGGCCATTTTGAAAATGGCGGCCATTTTGAATAATCTGGCGTGGGTCCATAGCCAAATTTTTTCAGTATGGTATTGTCTAGCTTTGTCAAACAATGCACATTTTTTTCACCAATCTGCCCCACTACTAGTCATATGATATTTTCTGATGCGGAAATTGAATCTCCATCTTGTCGAGCCGCTTTAGCGAAAAACGATACATAAAAACGATACATGAAAATTTAAGAACAAGAAAGTGACCTTGACCTTGGAGCCACAGACCTGTATTTTGTGCGCTACGCATCATCATGTTGCGGTGAACAATTGTTAATTGAAAATCCGTCCGTAATTGTCAGAGTTATTAACCGGACACGATTGTACGGACGAACGAACGAACGGACGGATGGACGGACAGACGGGGGCATAAAAATGACGTACGTACGTTCGGGGTCCATTAGGATGTCAAACAGTAAAGTATAAAAAAGTTCACAAATGATGTGACCTGTACCATATGCAATGTCAAGGACACAGAGCGGTGTTGTGACCTATTATGTTTTACAAAACATCTTGGGATTTCTTTGGAATATTATGTGGAATTAAGTGTGCAGTAAATACAATATATAGCGAAATTCCCGAGTTGCGTTTCTTTTTCACTTCAGTATATATGTTGCCTCACTTAAAGGACAGGTGTATTGATTTGTCCGTCATTTTTATATTTGACCTTTTATATTTGACTTTATACGCCGCTGGTCATGGAATAGTCCTTTAGCGCCAAAACGTCATGTACATCGTAACGTTCGGTATAGAATAGACGTCTAGATATCACCCTTCTCGATAACTTGGCGCAGACTATCGGAAAAGTTTATTTTCAGATCACAATTTTAAGTTTGTCATTTAATTCGGATGATTTAAATGTAAGTATGTAATAGATACATTTATTGGACACGTGTATATGCATCTGAAAATAAGTGTGCTATGTTAGCAAAATAAAAATAAAAACCGAAATCGGTACTCATCTTGGTACTCATACTCACAAAAGCTACGTAAACAATAGCAACATTGGCTGTTTCAATTTTTTATTTTCACAAAATATGCACAACTGGCTGATGTAAATATAGAAACAAAATACAATACTCGTTATATCTAGGGTCATTCTACTACTATTCTACAACAATAAATTGACCCCCTTCAGGCGTCAAAAGTTTACGTATGGAATCAACATATTACAGAAGGAGGTCATTTTACTATATAACAAAATGACCGGGAGGTCATTATTTTATGGGGTTCGATTGTTTTCCTTACAACGGCCTTAGGCATGTGAGGATACAAACAGTGAACACAATACATTGACAGGTAATACAAAATGAAACAACATCAATATATTTACATATACATGTATATGGAGAAGATTATATAAAACATTTCATATCATTAAAAATAAGTATAAAAGTCGAATAGGAAATGCAGCTTTCACAGAACACAGTCAACCCAAAAACACTCCAAATGGGCAAGGTAAATCAGGAATAAATTTATATGACGTCACAAACACAAAAAGGGTTGACAATAGGGTTACCGCCTTGGAACGGTCAGTGGCAAAAATGGCCGCTGGGGTTTTTAACCAGGTTCTAGGGTGCACCAAACCTCACACTTACCCTACTGTCATCTCAATAAAACAGGACTAAAGAAATCCCCGCAATAAACTATTCTCTAACCAACAAGGCATTAATAGGCAATACTAAGTAAAAACAAATATGCTCGTGTATATATAAATAGCAAACCAATAGTCTAGAAAGCCTCAAAGAATGTATTCAATGACTTGACAGAAGCCAGAGCAGCAAGAGAATAAACTATTGAGGGTACGACAAGACAAGATTGCAGACAAACATCAAACGTCACCGTCCTTTTGGGCTTTAGGTAGACGTATCATAGGTTCCACAGCCTGTCCGGTCATCGCATTATTAAAGTGGAAAGCATAGTGGCGAATTGTAAATGGGTCGAACACCAAGCATGCAGTGCGTTGCAAAATAATGGGGTCATAACCTTTTTTGATAAATCTTTTAACAACTTTAACAAAGATAGTATGAAAGTGATCATGACCAAGGACCTGACGAAATTTGTAAATCACCTCGCCATAGAAGTCAGGTTGTGATAGTCCTTGTCGCAGAAGAGTTCTTAAATTACTTTTATATTTGGAAATATGATCAGGGTTACGATAATACACTTTCGCAAAGGTTTTACGAAGTTTATGGTAACGGTAGCCCTAATAGAGTTGCTTTTTAGTTATACAAAGATTACGAATGTTAAAGTCCTCAACTCGAGTACAAGCTCTAGAAAAACGAATAAGTTGAGTCGCATATACCCCACTAGAAGTTGCTACGGGAACATCCCATCTAAATAGGGATATTTAACAATATCAAAATTAAAATCATCTCTCTTGTCTTAGATTTTGCTAATTATTTCACCTCCTTCAATAGAGAAATGTAAATCGAGAAGAGAAGCGTTAGTATCAGAAATATTACCTTTGTTGAATTGAAGTTCTTTAGGATACATATTATAAACCATAGTAGAAAAGAAAGGGTTGTCATTGTTCAATATGTCATCCAGATACCGAGAGGTGTTATTAAATAAATACTGATAAAGGTGATCCTTTGAGAGCAACAAACACAATTCAGAGAATAAAGAAGCAGACTCGGTTTTATTGAGTCTGTTCATGAGAAGTAATGAGAGAAGCAACACTTCTCACGCCCCATAGCACCGGCCTAAGCGGTATTCTACTTTAAAGCCACCTATATTGGGCTAGTTGGTCCCAAAGGACCAGTAAAAAATAGCACTATAACATCTGCCTGGGTATAAGGTGAAAAACTCAACATGAAATCTCTTTTATAGCAATATAAAAACAAACCTGCGCCAAGGGGTGCACAGCTTGTACCGATAAGGATATCAAAATTTGTCTATAAACAGTAGTTCCATACCTGACGAAGATATTATCTAATATAAAAATAAGTGATTCACAAACTTCATGACAAGTCAACATAGTGTAATTGTCCAAACTGCTGTTAGTATAAAACGTTTTAATATTGATACAGGCCAAATATGTATATATTATTATACCTAGCAAAAGGTTTTGAATGAGAGCAATAAGCTTGTATTTGATAAGATTGTGTGGTAAAAAGAAATATAAAAAGATCGGACAGGGAAAGTAGTATTCAAGGAGGACAGACAACCACAAAACACAGAAACAAACACGCAAACAGACAAACAAGAAGGCAAAAGCAATAATAAATGCAAACGACATCACAAACATTAAATGGTTGACAATAGGGCTACCGCCTTGGAACAGTCAGTGGCACAGGACAGTGTAAATAAAGAAATCCCCGCCATGATCTAATCTCTAACCAACAAGGCAGCACCAATAGGCAAGTTGTATATAATGTAGAAAAATCGTAAATACTTATAGATGAAGCTTGACGTTTATTACAATTTGTTTCAAGAACGTCGCCTGAAACCATGACTTTTATACACACAGTCATTCTCTAACTAATACAAAATATGCATAAGTCAATGTGAGAGTAGAATTCACATCAAATTGGCATTGCACCTTTTTATTTTACGTTTATCGTTTACTGTTATGAAGATCGTTATATATATATGCGTGTATATGTTGCATACATATAATTATAAAGATCTAAAGGTATATTTATTTAAATGCAACGTGTAACTATCTTTTGAAATGTTTATATGTACCATATGATAAAGATTTTCAAAAGGTTTTCAAAAGGTAAACATAAACAAATAATATATACAGCATGGAGATTGCAACAAGATTCAATTGGCGTTGCAAAATATATCGCCTAGGATATTAGTATAAGCGAATATATTGTATTTGCATATATCTTAACAGACGCAAACAGAACCAAATTTTACTGCATCTACAATGCATCTACTGAGTATATATTGTATATTTCGAAACAGAAGCAAAATGAATTTTAAAATTTTTGAGAATGTACTTGGAAAGAATACTATGGTAAAACAGTGTTTGAAAACAAAAGCTTCTGATAAAAAACCTGCTTAAATTTACAATATCCCAAGTCAGTCTCACGTCACAACGAATAAGAAAGCAGCATACATGTTTGTAAAATAAACCTTTAAGAGACTTCAATAATATAGTTAAAAATAGAACAGTATTCATTATTGTGTGAGCGCACTGAGAGGATATATACAGAGAATTCAAATTCTTACTAGATATCCAATAAAAGAGTTGTTACAAATAGAACAAGCAAGCTTTTACGCAAGCGTAAGAAAGCTGCCGATAATTAAATAAACATGAATGTTGGGATGTGAATTGATATGAATGCAAACAATTATTTGTGCTGTACTTTGAAATAATTATTGAAATTATGAAAATTTTCAAGCTGAAATAAGTTTTGTTATTTTTAGTTATTAAAAGCAATAACTACACAATGAATGCGTCAATATTGTTTATTTTGCAACCTGGCCAAATTTTTATTGATATAATCCTTCAAATGAAAATTGATACAAATTAGAAATCATTTTTTAAAGTAACTGGACAAGGTGAAACTGCTTTATTTTAATAGTAAAAAAGGGCCTTAATTTTGTTAAAATAAAAGCAAAGATTTATGTTACGTGACTCTTTGTTGTGGTCTTATAATGAATAGTGCATGCGTGAAGTTCCAATCCATTATGTAGTTTGCGATTTCCAAGCTTATATACAAACTTTAAACAAAGTTAAAACTTCAACCAAAGTTAAAAACGTTAACCAAGTTTTTCTAAGTATTAAAGGGACCATTATTTTGTTAAAATAAAGCAAAAGTTATAAAAACTCGCTCTGTGGTGTTGTCTTATGATGCAGAATGCATGTGTGAAGTTTCAGTCCATGACCTAATTAAGTAGTTTGTGAGTGGCATAACAAAGTAATTTCTTTCATATCAAATGTGTTTGATTCCACGAGTGCGTTACCGATCTGTGACCTAGTTACACTGCAGATCCTTTTGTTAAGTGTGTGGACTGGTCTGGTTATATTGATCGGCTGATGGTTGTTGACATCTGAGCACAGACAAATTTCAGGTTCAATAATTTTGACTTTTTGTGTTTATTTTTCAGCAAGTAAAACGGTAACCTTTTAACGTTGCAAAATATGTGATTATACCAGACCTTTTTTTATACTAATTCACTAAGAATTGAAAATGGAATGCATGCGTATCATCAGCTACATGATTCACAGTCTGTTAACCATAGACAAATACAAATATAACTCGATGCATTTTATATCGACTTAAAGGAGTATAAAACTGATAAATACGGTAATATAAATTATCTCACTGAAACTGTTTTATTTATAAAAATAAAACAATAAAAAACACACACTATTTTCAGCTTTTTAAAAGGGTGGGTGGAATATTGGTTTTCATAAACTACTGTAAATTTACTGTAGGGCATACAATTAAAAGAGAACAATCTTGTCAGTCGTATAAGATTCTATAAGTATATGAATGTATTTCTACGTTTAACTAACATACCAATTCGGATTTTGGCACAGCAGAGTAAAACAAGGAACTATTTTAACTAGGTAATTATCTTTTGCATTAAATGTCCAGTTATTACATCATAGTTTCGTTCAGGACCACCAATAAATCTGAACTTAATCGTCTTTCATTTTCCTTTTACAGCATAGACGGTAACACGACAAACATACCAGTACAGATAATAACATACTGGAAATCAAAACAAAACAAACAAAGGCTAACACATCTAGTAGGTAGTACTGGTAAAACGGCAGGTAAGGCGGTTGTAGGTAATCCCCGCCATACTGTATCACGTGATCAATCCAATACGCAGCCCTTTCATTAGGTCTTGGATGACTGCGGAAAATTCGGGAAGCTTTAGAAATTGCATTTTTGTATTTTTCATTTAAGATTTCCGAAATGGCATCGGCGATTGCTTTTTCGTCATTACTACAGAAGTCAAGATGTATACCGAATCCTTTTGTTGTCATTCTTTTGGAATTGTGTATTTGATCCCTCGCCAGTGGCACGCCTATCATGGGCACGGCATGGTAAAGTGCTTCGAACTGACCCGCATTACCGCAATGTGTTATAAAGGCTTTTGTGTTGGGATGGGCAAGTAGGTCGCTCTGTGGTATCCAAGGTAACATCATGATGTTGTTGTCATATTTGATAGTGTCCCCATACTTGAACACAAAACTTAGCTTTGGGAAGTGCTTAAAGGCTGTAATGAAAAGTTCTACATTCCATTTAGGTAACAAACATGTTTCACTCCCGAATGCGACAATTATAACACCATTTGTGCTAATATCCATAAATGTTTTTAACGGTCCATGCAATGCTTTTGGTTCTCGTATAGATAATCCGCCAACTAGAGCTGCATTTGGCATCGTTGGCGTAGGGAAATCAAGAACTGGATCTGAGTCCATCAGAATGAATTGATGCGTCGCGCGTAGTTCTTCAACAGTTGTATGTGGTTTACTGGGAGCGTATATTATCGTCTCATCGGATGCAGCTTGGTTAGAAGATAACGCTACTAGAATAGCGGAAGCAGTGCTCATGACTCTCTGAAAAAATGTCATTTTGTCCGAGAAGTCATTTAAATTGTGTGCCTTTGTAACAGATGGCATGTAAAACGGTACCCCCACATAAATCCGAGGTAATGATAGATTATCGGCTAAAATACTGAAGCAAATTGAGTCATCTACCATGACAACATCGAACATTTTATTTTTCAGTGTATCGTACAGTTCTTTATCTGCAAGGAATGATCTACAAAACGATCGCTGTTCTGCCAAATCATATTTTTCAAATACTACATTAAAATCTCCGTCAGTACACATGTTTTGAAACAATAGCTTTTCACCTTCCATATAATTATAACAACTTTTTGCAATAATGAAGTCTACATGAGGTCCCGTTTGCAACTCGCTAGCGTGTATCGCGTTTGTTACAAAGGTTGAATTGTGATCATATTTCACCAGAGTTTCTGCCAAATTTAAGTTTCGGATAATCAAGCTACGCCAGGGTACGGAGAGGAATAAAACATTCCCGGCGTCGACATGGGTCAGTGCTGACAACAAAAGGACAAGATGGCATGCTGGACGTAGCACATTCATTCTGATCTACAATGAAAAATAATAGTTTGTAATAGCAGATGAAGTTTGGGTGGAAAATTACCGCATTTGTCAAGCTGGAATATAAAATATATTACACAGCAACATGTTAAATCATATTAATCGTATCTCATTATATAATGAACATTAAATTACAAAGTGATACTCATATTATAGTTTTACACATGTTATACTATCCAATACATTACCTGAATAGGTGACCTGGTTCACCATCCCCCTTCCTAAAGCAATGTCACAATGGACACTGTCCTATTTCATAAATACAATTCACGGTGAGCACAACGTCCTACATGTAAAGTACTATTCAAGATAATATCCAATTCGGTCACCGCCTCAATCCTAAGGAGCATTTAAAGCTGGCGCACTGTCCTGTATAGAAGATACTATTTAAAGAGGGCACACTGTCCCATGTATATGGTACTTTTGGAAGATGGCACACTGCCCCATGTATATGGTACTTTTGGAAAAGGGCACACTGTCCCATGTATATGGTACTGTTGGAAAAGGGCACACTGTCCCATGTAAATGGTACTTGGAAGAGGGCACACTGTTCCATGTATATGGTACTTTTGGAAGAGGGCACACTGTTCCGTGTAGATGTTACTTTTGGAAGAGGGCACACTGTCCCATGTATATGGTACTTTTAGAAGAGGGCACACTGTCCCATGTAGATGGTACTTTTGGAAGAGGGATCACTGTCCCATGTATATGATACTTTGGGAAGAGGGCACACTGTTCCGTGTAGATGTTACTGTTGGAAGAGGGCACACTGTCCCATGTATATGGTACTTTTTGAAGAGGGCACATTGTCCCATGTATATGGTACTTTTGGAAGAGGGCACACTGTCCCATGTATATGGTACTTTTGGAAGAGGGCACACTGTCCAATGTATATGGTACCTTTGGAAGAGGGCACACTGTCCCTTGTATATGGTACTTTTGGAAGAGGGCACACTGTCCCGTGTAGATGTTACTTTTGGAAGAGGGCACACTGTCCCATGTATATGGTACTTTTGGAAGAGGGTACTCTGTCCCATGTATATGGTACTTTTGGAAGAGGGCACACTATCCCATGTATATGGTACTTTTGGAAGAGGGCACACTGTCCCATGTCTATGGTACTGTTGGAAGAGGGCACATTGTATACCATGTATATGGTACTTTAGGAAGAGGGCACACTGTCCCATGTATATGGTACTGTTGGAAGAGGGCACACTGTCCCATGTACAAGGTATGATTTAAAGTGATCACACTGTTTCACTGACGATATCTGATACAATGCTACGAGGATATGGTACTGTTGGAAGAGGGCACACTGTCCTATGTACAAGGTACGATTTAAAGTGATCACACTGTCTCACTGACGATATCTGATACAATGCTAAGAGGAACAGTTTTATTTGTTCCAACCGTAGTTTACAATGATATTAGAGGTAATACATCCGGTACACTGTTCCAAATAGAGATCACTGTCTTGAAAAGGGATAATATCATAAGAACGCACAAGCGCTATAATGCATATTTGACGATTGTTATGATCACTGTCTTGAAATAAAGTAATATGTTAAGCATTGTGAAGAAGGAGGCACAAGCGCTTTAATGCATATTGGACGATTGGTATGTACATGTATAGTAATATGTAGATACAACTATGTTGTCGCATATTAGGCAATATAAATGATGTAAGTAACTAAGCACTGACCTGAGCGGATATGGTATGTTTATACCAATGACCTGGACGTCAGCGTAACATACACGAATATCAAGTACTGTATAGTCTACTGCACCTGGTGAACTACTGTGTGACTATATCTCAAAAACAAAATAAATGAACAAATTATAGAGAAGCATATAATTAGTCATAAGTAAATGGCTAGGACATTATGATTTAGATATATAGACAATTACATATACATTACACATATTTTCAATATTCAACTCACTTCGTGTCACAGCATATCGTGTAAAACAACAATTGATTAGATTCTATACTAACTGGACCGAGCAACTAAAATATCTTGGGAAACGCGTTAATGCGAAATATATAATTCTGAGATAACACTTCGCTTATTAGTTAGAAGTGGATAGTTTTAACCTTTTTTTCGCAAAAAAGATGGCTCCCCTGACTGATCTGAAACAGTGACGCATGCCAGAATGTTCCTTTTTTGTGTACACCATCAAAATGAATAAATTCTGCGAGGAAACGAGAAGAGAAGTTTCTCCCAGAGTGAAACCAATTACTGTTGCAGAGTTTCCTATAACAGCGAATTTGTCATGGAACACGGTATTTATAAAATCTGTCACATCTACAGCGTGGAAGGATTTCTGAAATTAAAACAATTTCCGCTCCCTCTTCAATGCATTTCTTTGCAAGGGAGCAGATAGATGTCACTAATGTCTCTGGATATACAACCGGACTACAGAGGTCATTGCTACCAATATCTAAAAAAATCTATTTTGGAATGTAAAAATACCGATATACTATCAAGTTTATTCCACACGCTCTTAGGCAGATGTTGGTCGGAGATCACAGCACTCCCAATTCTCAGCCAGTGTACCTTTAACCGATCATTTAAATTAAGGTTTTGTAACCCCAGTGGTGTAGTCCAATTAGATAAACGTTGAATGAAAGAATGGCCTATTTATAACACATTCATGTTCAATTAGTCATGCATACACACTGCCAACTGCTGTGCTATAATTAGACAATTAGCCGCGGTAAGCCGCAGTCTAAGATAATTCTAAAATTAGACCAATTGTGAAAAGTTATTTACAATGTGCTAATAAGTCTGAGGAAAGTGAGTGTAGATATGATAAAAAGGTATACAAGTATCCCCAATTAGAACCAACTAATTCTGACGCCCTAATTTGGAGCTTAGTGTTACCATACTGTTTGAATATAATATATACTGCTAAGGTACCGACCATTTTGATTCCTGTGGGGGTGGGGGGGGGGCCTGGGATTTTTTTTGAAAAAATATTCTGGCCCTTGATTTGTTAAAAAAAAAAAATCCGGCCTTCTATCACATTCTTGGAAAAAATCTGGCCGTGAATCCAATCAGAGGGATAAACGTAATCTGACTCGCCCTTCAGCCTATGATACAATTAGATCAACTCAGACAGGCACTAGATTCAACATGCACACCATAATCTGACTACAGCCACGATTTGGCGAACTGTTCATATTAAAGTTCATCGAAATCATTATTTGAAATGAGTTCAGAAGACATAGTGATGTATCAGATGTGTCGAATGAAAATGTAGTTTCTTTTTCCTTTATTTTAATAGGTCTGTATAAATATATATATATATACAGGACAGTCTATCAGTGTAGAGAGGATACTTATATAACATTTATTTTGATAATATGAAGGGTATGTTGTAGAATATGATCACGCACGCACGCACGCACACACACTCACACACACATACACACAAACACTAATAAGAATAACATTAGGGAAAAGTAATTGAAAAAGAAGCCAATTTTTTTTATTGTGAATCTCTTGACTAGAAATATAAACATGACTAGATACCTATGGATATAATTTGTGTCTACTAAAATCGGTGCAATCCAAGCATCAGGTAATTAATTATAATTTATATATATAAAAAAAGATTTATATAACGAACATATCCATAATTTCTAACGCACTTCACACAACTCCTGCAATCTGATTGGTAAACATTCAAAAATGTGCAACTATAGTACATAACACTAAAGTCTTGGCAAATCCAGGCATGTGACGTTCAACCGTCAAAAACGTGATGTCTTTTAGTTTTGTTTGAAAGCGTTTGTGAGAAAAACTGTCAAAAACACTAAAATGTGTTTTATAGAAACGGTTTAACCAGTATTGAAGTGTTGACTTTTGCAACAGCATATCAGTTGTTTAATGGGACGATATACCGTTGCAAATTCAAAATTTCAATACAGTTAATCCTATAATTAATAAAAGAAATTTATTGGCATAAAACATGTATAGGAACAAAACTTAATTAAATATGTATGTAAATAGCTTTACAACAACTCACTGGTATGTGAAATGCTTAACATGTAGAAAAAATAAACACTGAACATATAAACTGATATACTATGCTGCTTAATATGCATGCAGACAATGTGTATAAAGAGAATGTTTAAGATGCTGACTAAACTAATTAGAAGTTATTTCATATGTACATACCGGTATATATATATATATATATCAAATATTGTTAATATGTTTGCTCTCATACATGACAATAAAGAACGTAGAAGTATTGCTATCAAGGAAAGTGATATGCAGTTTTCTGCTGCTATTAAAACTAACTCTTTTAATAATATTAAAGTCATCATCTTTATACACTTCAATCAAGTTCATGTATAGATCAAATCCATAAAAAGCACCATTGTCTAACATTAAAGCACTGTTTAATACATCATTTTCCAAGCAACACACGAAATAGGTGGGCAATAAACCGCAGGCTTGTCAGGTTTCTTGGGCACGTCTTTGAAGAAACTGTACATCGTTCGTGACTTTTTTGCAGCCGGCTCTTTTTCTCTTGTTAGCTTTTGGGCAGACCTTATGTGTCTCTTTTCCACTTTTGTTTTGTTTTTCTGCGTTTTACGAACCACCGCCTTCTGCTATGCTGTGTGACGTTCTCCAAACTTGGCAATATACACATCACATAGCTGGACCAGCCTTGTGAACTTGCAAGCGATCATATCTCTCACAACAGATGCATCAGTCTTCTGAACCTTTTTCCAGAAATTTTTCTCTTCTTTAAATCCATTTTTGTTTTCCACATCTTGTATTCTGTCCTCTATCTTTTGAACTCCCTTCTCGCACCATTCATTCAGAAACCTAACTTTCTCAACACATTCAAGAACTCGGTCATACTTCTTCTCATATGGAACGAGATCAATTGGATTCATTATAAGTACATCTTTATACTCCTTCTCTACCTCGTGCATCCTTAAAACATATGGAAATGGAGGCCACTTTAATGCAAGTATTACAATACCGATTGCTGTGTTCCACCACTACACTGTGACCCTCATCTCCCGGTAATTGTATGATGGACTGCATGAACATCATCAACCAGGAAGTGGGTTAAAAAGCAGATTCAGCCACATGCAATGCCAGGTAACAGGCAAAGCTATGCTCTGTATGCCAGAGTGAATTAGAAAGGTGTGGAACACAGTAGACATGCACAGAACTAGGCAATACGTCATACGACCAAACAAAACAAAATTAAATTTGTACTTAATTCAGAAGAGCCAAAGGGGGCTCACATGGAAAGCAGAAAATGACAATGATTAATACCAGGCAGCATAATAATAGAGTTTTTTATCCATCAAATAAAGTAGGATATTCTTTAATAAGAGCCAAAAAATAAATATTCTGGCTTCTAGGTTGACTGAAAAAAATAATCTGGCCATTGTACTAGGAAAAATAAAAATCCTGGCTTTAAAGCAAGGTAAAAAAATCTGGCTGAAAGGAAAATCCCAGCCCCCCCCCCACCCCCCCCCCCCTCCCCCACCCCAGGAATCAAAATAGTCGGTCCCTAATACTGTATATGTATACGTTCTTTTGTCCGGCGAACACAAGCTCGTATACTTCGCATAAATACTCGATAAATCGATTAGTTGTGTAGAATCAGGGAAAATCTTCAACTGAAGACGATGTAAGGCATAAAATACAACTAGTTCAAGAATGAAATAGATCAACAAAATTGCAATATAGAGTAAAAAGCAGGAAGAAAAAGGGTTGACATACCTGACTCTCTCGCAGGAAAATGGCGTCTGTCTTCAATACCTCCCCAGAGGGATATCAATGACAAGGGATATTGGTACCAGAATTGGTGATTGGCCAGCTTCACAGACATTAAGAGTGCATAATCGTCTGCTTAGCCTTGTCAGAGTACTGAGAGTACCATACGCCTCGGCTCTCTGTCAAAACATAAATCCGTTTTCCTTATTTCCACAGAAAACCCTATTTTACGTTCATTATTTCGCTAATGCTCTTTTCAGTTTCTATTTGTAAATTATGAGATGAAACTTTTAATCTTTATAATACTTGTCTAGAGTTTATTACACATACGCATAGTTATTTGTTATCAATTTGCCCTGCTAGCATTTTCCAAACGGGAATGCATATTTTGAATAACGGTATCATGCCAAGTAAGGCTAATAATTGTTTTAATAAAGTTACCAACTTAATTTTATTTGGCTGTTATTCATCAAATTATACACATGTTTTACTTATGTATTTGTACGATATCCAATGGTTTAAATCCAGCATTTCAAAATATTACACATAATTTGTTATTACATTAGTCAGATTCTTGCGGATGGTGGGAGGTGTACAGTACTGGTTCTACCCAGAAAAAGTGGGTGGTCTGCCCCCACCACAAACCATCGACCGTCATATATAATATTACATATGTTGCAAATGACGTAAAACACCATACAAACCAAACAAAACAACCAAGTACTCCATACATATAAATATATCAAATCATTTAAAGCAGAAGATAATCTCTATTCTTCAGATGCATCATGGTTCGATATCGGAAATGCAAGTTTAGCAAATCTTGGCCTGCTTATGTAATCTGTGTTTAGTTAAATATTTCACATTTGGTGAATAAATACCGTAAAGGGAGAACCTTTAAAGTAGCTATCACGTCAACAGAACAGAACATAGAACAGAACATTTTCTTTATTTATTGACTTAAACAAATGTTTCTCGTCATATAAATGCATATTACATTTGTTAATATGTGACAGGTCAATGCACTTTTTACATTAAACAATGAAAAAGTACAAACACACAAATCATACATACTGTACACTCATACAACTCACCATTCAATCTGACGCCCTAAATGTCTCATTAACTATTCCTATTACATAGTTTCATGTTACTATTTTGAGGATGAACATAGATTTTTACTCATTCTACATTGTAGTATAGCGAATAATAAATGCTTCCCTAACAAACCTAGATAACCTAAAAAGCTCTTGCTGGCTTGAAGATTGCATCAGCTGAATAAATTTAAAAACACTTGGATGTCTGTAATAGTATTGTTTAACACATAGCTTACGTAATTGTTCGTACAAAGGACAAATTAAAATAAAATGATATTCATTTTCTAAGTCGGTACTATTACACAATGTACAATATCTTTGATTTCTATCAGTTCTATTTTGTGAATATCTGCCAGTTTCAATTCTAAGTCTGTGGGAGGATAATCTTATCCTCGACATGGTAGTTCCTAATTTCAATGGCAATATATATAGATACACTTCATATGAGAATGAGGTTTTAAAATGTCTATACAAACATAAAACTCGAATAATTTCAACATCAGTGTTCCATTTTTGAACAAAACAATCTACTAGATTTTGTTTAATCAACAAATGAAAAGTTTTGATATCAATACAAGTTTGGTCGTTCCAAACATAATTATAGCCACAGTAAATTAGAATGGTTTTAACATTGCTGGCCCAATTCTTCATTCCTCTTTCACAATCTCTCACAGCATCTTTATAAAAAGTTGATATTAAAATGTTTTTTGAATCGACCACCTTACTCCAGTACTTTATTATTTTTACATACATTAAAATATGCAATTGGTATCTACCAAGTTCTCCAGTTGGTCTTCGTATTAAACCAAAATTAAGAGACACTGAAATCGACCTAAATTTGATTGCCAAGTACAAAGTACCCCAAAAATTCCACCGTGGTCTTTGGAAACTCCAACAATTATTTTTGATCTTTGTAATAATAACAAATCCAGTACAGACCCTACTGTCTTTCAAAGCAAATTTAATGAAATAAAGAGCCGCCTGCCTGATAAGGCCTCTATCTTTTCAGCTGAACTTACGGCAATTGAACTTGCCTTAAATTATATTCAGGAATCTGATGATGACAATTTTGTAATATTTTCTGATTCTGATTCTGATTCTGATTCTGATTCCCTTTCATCTCCTCAAGCACTGGGTAATATGAGACATGATAACCCAGTTGTGCTTCGGCTTTTGGAAAAGTACAATTCTCTTATGATTGATAATGTTGTTGTTTTCTGCTGGCTTCCAAGCCATGTAGGAATACGTGGTAATGATAGAGCTGATAGTGCTGCTAAGGCAGCATTAGATTTACATGTAACTAATACCAAATTGCCTTATACTGATTTCAAAGGTTGTATTAACACATATATTCGTAACTCTTGGCAAGCCGCTTGGAATTTGTCAGTTAACAATAAACTCCATCCAGTTAAACCGTTACTCGGAGAATGGCGTTCTTCTAATAGACCCATTCGTCGAGAGGAAGTTGTCCTAGCCCGGTGCAGGATAGGGCATACACGTTATACTCATTCATATTTATTACAAGGTGAGCAATTACCGGAATGTATACCCTGCTTTGCACCGTTAACGGTCAAACACATCTTATTGGAATGTGTAGACTTTGATCCTATGCGTCAAAGGTACTACAATGTTAATACTATGAAAGAGTTATTTGATACTGTAGATTTTAGTCTTGTTTTAGATTTCCTGACAGAGATCAGACTATATAAATCATTGTGATGTGTTCTTATATATATTTACTTGTTTATATACCCGTTGCTGGGCATTTATTGATTTACAAACATAGTTTATATTACACCTTGTCATCCCTTATTTTTTTAATAGTTTTATCTTTATATATTTACATTAATTTTTAATTAATACTTCATTTTTTATATTTTTTTTGCGCACAATATGACCTATTTATGTGTCGATGTGCCGTAAAACACCATTCATTCATTCATTCCAAGTTCTCCATAAATATCGACATTACTAGTAGACGTTTTAACTCTTAACAAAATTTCAAATTTTTCTTTCGATCTCCTTTGACTTTGTAAAACCCTATCTTTCTGATCCATAGCTTAATATAGAACCAACGAACGCATCAAATAATTGGCAAAACGGTTTTGGTTTGAAATTGTATTTTTTTACATGTGCAATTAATATATTTAAATCTTTTAATCCTTTACCTGCTATAAAGTCTCTTGATTTAAGTTGTATAATCCCGTACAATTAAAAACAGTTCCGAGGCAGTTAAAATCGTTAACAACTTCTAAATTATTTCCATTATAAACCCATGTCTCATTAACTAAAAGATTACCCCTTTTTCTAAAAACCATAACTTTTGTCTTTTCCGCGTTAACCGCTAATCCTCATTTGGCGCAATATTTTTTCAGCAAATTTAAACGTTCTTGTAACTCAGACGGTGATTTTCGAAACAAAACCATATCATCTGCGAAAAGTAAAAGAATTAAAGTTATATCATCTATTGTAAGTCCAGATTTATTACTATCTTGTAAAAACAATTCCATATCTTCTACAAAAAGCAAAAACATTATTGGAGAGATTACCTCCCCTTGCGTAAGACCGATTGCACATTAAAAAGTTTTAGCCAAAGGCCATTTCTATATATACTTTCAGAAGCCTTCTTAAGGTCCATAAACGTACAATACAACCGCTTGTTTTCATTCAGTAATTTCTGTATAATACAATTCAAAACAAATATGCATCAATGGTGGAGCGACCTTGTCTAAAACCGGAATGAGCATCTGATAAAATATTGTTTTCATCACAACACATGCTAATTCTTTTAGTTAAAATACCTGCAAATATTTTTGATAAGCAGCTAACTAATGTTATGGCTCTATAATTTTTTACGTCGTCTAGGTCATTTTGTTTTAATAGCGGAATGATAATGCCTTCAGAGCATTTATCTGGAAAATAACCCGAGTTAAATTCACCATTAAATATTTCTGTGAGATGCGGAAAGAATGATTTCTATCGCTTCCAGAAAGTATTCATTTATCAAGCAGTCACTAGCAAAAAAAAGAGTATGATAATGGACCTTTGCAAAACGGCCGAGCACGACACATATGAAATATTGCAGTCTCGGTTTGATTGAGACTGTTCATGAGTGGTAGTGAAATATTCTAGCTACCGCTCACGCCCTCTAGCCCCGGGTTGAGCAGAACTCAATATTAATAAAATCAACAGCACAAAATTTTAACCATCCCGAAGATGGCATGTATATGGCGGTGGACATTGAGTCACCCTTCTTAAATGTATTCCCCATGTCGTACGTCATATGGTCCCAGTATCTAATAAAATGAAATGCCCCGAAGAGCGAAATAAACATAATGGAATTTAGTTGGGAGCAGCGGTTATGAAGCCTGCTTATAAAAAGCAGACAACATATCCTATGAGTGGTTAAACAATACCCAAAGCCTTTTATCGGCCGGAGTAGTGGAACCACCGAATCAAAAATTAAGTAAGAAAACAAAAGAAATTAAAAATGTACCACCGATAACTAACTATAAGCATCGGGCTCAGCGATCTCCAAAGATCGAATGAATAACAGTACTGATTGCAAGCGCGGGGAGACGTATTACTGCCGCCACACTGCACAAGCAACGCCACTGTGCTATAAAAAAGAGTATGATAATGGACCTTTGCAAAACGGCCGAGCACGACACATATGAAATATTGCAGTCTCGGTTTGATTGCGACTGTTCATGAGTGGTAGTGAAATATGCTAGCTACCGCTCACGCCCTCTAGCCCCGGGTTGAGCAGAACTCAATATTAATAAAATCAACAGCACAAAATTTTAACCATCCCGAAGATGGCATGCATATGGCGGTGGACATGGAGTCACCCTTCTTAAATGTATTCCCCATGTCGTACGGCATATGGTCCCAGTATCTAATAAAATGAAATGCCCCGAAGAGCGAAATAAACATAATGGAATTTAGTTGGGAGCAGCGGTTATGAAGCCTGCTTATAAAAAGCAGACAACATATCCTATGAGTGGTTAAACAATACCCAAAGCCTTTTATCGGCCGGAGTAGTGGAACCACCGAATCAAAAATTAAGTAAGAAAACAAAAGAAATTAAAAATGTACCACCGATAACTAACTATAAGTATCGGGCTCAGCGATCTCCAAAGATCGAATGAATAACAGTACTGATTGCAAGCGCGGGGAGACGTATTACTGCCGCCACACTGCACAAGCAACGCCACTGTGCTATAAAAAAGAGTATGATAATGGACCTTTGCAAAACGGCCGAGCACGACACATATGAAATATTGCAGTCTCGGTTTGATTGCGACTGTTCATGAGTGGTAGTGAAATATGCTAGCTACCGCTCACGCCCTCTAGCCCCGGGTTGAGCAGAACTCAATATTAATAAAATCAACAGCACAAAATTTTAACCATCCCGAAGATGGCATGCATATGGCGGTGGACATGGAGTCACCCTTCTTAAATGTATTCCCCATGTCGTACGGCATATGGTCCAAGTATCTAATAAAATGAAATGCCCCGAAGAGCGAAATAAACATAATGGAATTTAGTTGGGAGCAGCGGTTATGAAGCCTGCTTATAAAAAGCAGACAACATATCCTATGAGTGGTTAAACAATACCCAGAGCCTTTTATCGGCCGGAGTAGTGGAACCACCGAATCAAACATTAAGTAAGAAAACAAAAGAAATTGAAAATGTACCACCGATAACTAACTATAAGTATCGGGCTCCTTGTGTTGTTTTTTTGAGAGATTTAACCATCGTTATTACTTCAGAGATTTCTCTGTCCAGCTCATCAACATTCCATATACTGCATATAGTGCACAGTGAAGCGTGAATTTGCTGTACCCCTCGTGTATGGAGATAGTTAATTGCGAATTCCATTTTCTGTACATGTTTTTGAATCGATGTGAACTACTTTTTGTTCTAATAAAATTCCAAGGAAGATTTATATAGATGTATTTGTTTTTTATAGTGAACATAAACTTGATTTAGACCTCACTGCACGGATCGCCAATACTCGGGAGGCGTTTCATGAAAGTAATGTGTTAATGGGAGTGCCTGACGTCATAGCATTCCATTTCCGTTTTGATGCGGCCATTCCTTCATTTGTTTTCTTTTGTACAGCGAGAGTGCTCCAGTTAGGACGAAACAATTTATCGTAAGTAGAATATGTGCAAGTTTACACTCTCCACTGTCATACGTGTCTATAAAGTGGGCTCACATTTTCAGTTTATGAATGTTTTGTGTACGTGTATTGTTTGCGTTGTCACGGATTGACCTACATGAAATTAGTCTTGATCATGTTCGACGCCTGATAATTTTGTAAACAAGCAAGCGTCGCAGATGCTTCCGGGTCAACTCGTACTTAAGTCAACTCGTACTTAAGACAACGCGTACTCATTTTGGTCAACTCGTACTCATGTATTGGTCAACTCGTACTCATTTTGAAAAAACTCGTACTCATTTATTTTTTGGTTGTTTGTTTATAGTTTTTTATAATTAAATTATAATTTATTATAATGAATGATGTTGTAATATTTAGTTGTACTATTTTTGTAAAACATTTGTTGATGATTTTGATTACAATCCCTATATTTATTCTAGTTTTCATGTGTCTGATAAATACTATGTTCAACGCACCTACCTAGTTGTAAATTATTTTGATATGCTGGGATGTATAAAATTAAAAGAGGATGAATTGGAAATTGTAATTGTAATTAAATCTAAACACTATTGTATGTTATATGCTGACATTTTATATATTGTTTTTAAATATATTTAAATAAATTTGAAGAGAAAATAGATGTTTTTGTTTTATGTTCAATTCCATATTTTGACATTTAATGTTTTTAATGTGTTTTTAATATGTATTTGTATAAACCAATCATTAAATGATGTTCTAATCATTAGTTGATTGAATTAGCAAACATGTTAATCCCGTATTTGCACGTTTCTAATTCAATCAACTAATGATTAACAATCTTTACATGTTTTCACAGTAAGTATAAGCGGCGACACTTTTTTAATTAAGTGTGATTAGTTAACACGTGCTTTTGATCGATATGCACATATCACACCATACATTTAATTACAGCAGCGGTGTTTCTGTCATCAATTTAGATCAAGCATCATAGAAATTATTCCGAAGATAATAATTACCATCTTGAAACACAACTAATTGTTTAAAAATAAAGGAGTTTGGCCAAAAGATAAAACTGTCAAAATATAATACTGTTATAATGTGTTTGTAATGTCTCTAAATGTTAATTATAACGTTTCTGTCCCACATTATTTGTATAAATGGACAGTCAAAAATAACGTGCATCATATCTCTTTTGCATTGCATACAGTTGGTTACTCAGATCCTGTAATTGTATTAATTTAAGTTTGTGTGTTATTTTGTTCTTATTTATAAACGGATTTGTGTGTATTTGTTATGTCCGCGTTGTGTGTTTCGTGTGGACTAGAGGTTCGTCCGAGACAACATGTCATCGAGTGTGACTCGTGTCATATGTGGACGCATCGCAACTGCGATACAGGTATGTTGAAATGATAAATTGTATATTTTGATAAGATAATTAAATTATTCATATAGTAAACGTTTCTCTGTGCTTTTAAGTAGCACTGACAAAAACACTAAAAAATTTACTTACTTGTAAATATATTTCCATTGAAAAATGAATTAAATAAATATTTGTATATCATCAAATTTACATTACTATTTTGACTGTCAGACATAAATGTATATCCCCAAGAACAAACATTGGTACGTTATTTCAGGAATTACTCTGGCACAGTACAAAGAGGCGCAGAAACAACGAAGTGAGCTGACATTCATTTGTCAGTCCTGTGCCCAGCACATTCCCACATTGGAAGTGCCTACGCAGATGTCCGAGGATGACGAAGTTAACGAAGAAGTGTCTGTTCCTTTTGGGGATTTCACCATGAATGTATCCGGCCTGAATTCGACGGCAGCAACAGACACGACGGGCGCAGATTCCGGCCTGCATTTGACGACAGTAGTGTGTTGTTCCTCGTCCCTCGTCCGCGACCTTGAACTTCGTCATCCCTATGACCTTGACCTCGAAAATCAAGATGACGGGAATGTCGCTGATCAATCACCGCCTTATCTGATACAGTTTGACAGGTTTAATACGTTCACCTCGTCATCAAAGGGAAATTCAATATGCGAGAAATGTGGGAAAGGTACGATTTTGCGTAAACGAAGTAATTAATCAATCTTATCTGACGAGTGGAATGACTTTTCCCGACATCAAAGGAAGACGAACGCTTTGTGACGCCTATAAACCAATAAAACGTGACTTATAAAACCGCGAAGAATGTAAGTGAGTTCATTAATCAGTCTTATCTGACCAGTTAATGACATCTACCCCGTCATCAAAGGGAAATTTAATATGCGAGAAATGTGGGAAGGGTACGATTTTGCGTAAACGAGTTCATTAATCAATCTTATCTGACGAGTTAATGGCGTGTACCCCGACATCAAAAAGGAAGGTGGAAACTGTTTCTCCCTCCCCAGAGGCTTTTTTAAATTAATTGTGGCGCCTGTTTTTCCCGCCCAGAGTTTGTATATAAAGAAGATATTAATCACAGAATGATTGATATCAGTAGGAACGCCACGGACCTATAACATATCAGTTCTGTTCGCATTTTAACTCCGCGAACATGGACTATTTCTTTGTATTTTACGGACTATTTTACGAATTTTCAACTAAAACAGACGCCATTTTTTTACACCCTAAATTGGGCGCGCTACGTCGGCGAGCACTACGGGTACCTATGGAGTCTAACAACACGCGTACAGTGTTTCATACCGTAGATTATGTAAAAACTAATACCTTACCGGACGAAATAACGTCCCATTATGTGTCAACACGATGCAGTGTTGGTGACTGACAGGTCACCGTGACATAACTTGACACGTGAAATTGACATGTTGTTGCAAGTTGGATTTGGGATTATTGTCTGCTGCTGGAGGTCCATGATCAAGGTATTTGTTTTGTCATTAAAATGTGTTTGTTAATAAACAGTACACACCCCTTTTAGATCGTGCATATTTAGACATTGGCCAAATACAGTGCCTAAAAAAGTAGTGTATAGTGTATAATAGAAAGTTCATAATCACTATTAGTGTACTCCGATCTTTCCAGTAACTGGATGTACTGTAGAACGTTTCGTGGAATAAAACAATTGCTAGTAGAAATGCTATCAATGTCCCCCGCCCCCCGCCCCCACCCAAGTACGGTAGATGGGGGTGTGGGGGTAGATGGAGCTTGCATACCGAAAACAAGGAGGGGGTAAGAAAACGAGAAACCCCCTCCACCCCCACCCCTCAGATGCATGAATGTAAATAGTTAGCTTGTCTCTATATCGTTATGTTATCCCCATTTTCTTCGCACATTCGTGAATACATAACCCGATACAACTACCATTGAAACAATGTAATCTGCCATAGACATTTGACTGAAATCGGTCAGATTCATATTTATGTACAGTAAAGTTTTGAGGCAAGGAAGTGATTTTGAATTTACATTTATTTACATTCTGTTGCGAAAAAAACAACGCAATTTCGAGAAATTACATTTCACTTAAAAGCCTTTAAGGCGGTGTAGCTACTACGCTTGCCTCCAGTGTGTCTCAAAAGAAATGACTATTCCATGGGCTGGAAATATGCTGTGAAAGTGGAACAATGTTTTTAATGGATCTCCAGTTGGGCTACATTATATTTTACATGTATAATGAATGATGAGAGATGTTTTTATTACATTAACAGTGTTATTGAGCACAAGTAGTATTCATGCGTTATTCAATTTAGTTATTTTATCTTTTCTTTTTTAAATATGTTACATTATGTATAACAAAGGATAAACTATGTCTGTTTGATCATTGACATTGGATTGATGTTGTTTTCAGAGAGGTCTCAAATGTGAATCGTGCCCTTGAGCAGCTCTAAGTGAATTGATACTGACGACTTCAGAATGTCAAGCCGTATTAAATGCCATTGGATCATATGGAGGTAAGAGCCTTTTTAAAAATTGTTTGCACTTGTGTAGTTCTTTAAATGGAGCTTGTGTTATGCTTGCACGGTGCTGTTCAAAGTTAGAGTAAAAATATTTCAGTGATATTTCAGTGCAGCGTGATTGTCATATGAGCTCGTGTAAACTACATGTACTGGATACATGCGAAAACAAGTTGTGTTAAAGGGACACTAGGCAGTCTTTATTTGTTTAAAACTTCTGGAGTTCGGTTAATTTTTCTGCATAGTTTGCATTTGTGCATCATTAATATTATTTATTAGAATAGTTCAGAAGAAATTGTTTTACACATTACTTACTGTTGATAATAGTGCACCTATAATAATTTATTTAACTTTTAATGCAAGCAGGTTTAAATTTAACATGTTACCAGGTTAACAAATGGAGATGCTAATCTTAAAGCTTGATAAATACTTCAAGATTGCCGTGTGTCCCTTTAACATCATCTAATTGGTCTATGTGATGGGTCCTGAATTTATTAAAGGGACACAGAGCAAATTTCCAATCTTGTGTCTGTTTTACACATTTTCACATCAGAACAGACCACACATCTACAAAAGTGTCTTCTCAACTGCCCTATTTAATCATGTTTTATTTCTAAAACTAGCGGCATCACCAGGTTTTGAGAGAGAAAATAAATAGTTGTATATTAATGTTTTCTCCCCATGTAAAATGACCTTACTAAGTCATTAAAGTAAAATATCCTATGAACAAAACGTGTAAAATTTAACAATTTTAGATTTTTGGCCAGACTTGTATTTTATTCCCCTTCTAGTAAAAATGGCTTATAGAACATTGCACCCTCTGTCAGATTTAACTTTCCTTATAATAGATTCTTGCTGTACTGTTGGGTGAAACATACATTAAAATGGTTCTATAATCATGTCAGTTCAATCATATACTCGTATGATACACAATACAATATGTATTGACCCTTTACTTGATGTGCCATTTACTCAGTTTTGGTCAAGGGACGTTTATAGCATATCGGCTTTGAATCCAGTGAACACGGATTCAATTCTTACTGGCGCCACTGGGTTACTTCGATGTGTCCTGCTAGCCTCGTTTGTCTGATGGGAACGTAAACCGGGTGGTCCTGTGTATCGGAGTCTGTCCTCCCTCCAAGCACGTTAAAGAACCATAGGTATCTAATCGGTAGTAAGCGTAGGGCAGGGTTACTGGATGCCTATGTATCTTTCCTCCTCTCTTTCGGGCGGTTCGAAATAACCTAAACAACGTGTTGATGAGGCGTTAAACAATAATTAAATTTTAAACTGTCCCATTCCCCTAAATATGCCCTAGATCCCTCTCGCAACACCTGATTCAAATTGAATACTCTGCTCGACTTATATTAACTTTTTATTCTATGTCTTTCTTTTCTTTCAGTCTGCACGTCATGTGGAAGAAGACTCCATGTACACCACTGGCCAGAGTCAATGCTGAAGTTTATGTTCGCTCAATTATTTGCTTAATAAAGTATACATATGAACTAAAATATTGTCTTTATAATTATGTCTTCCACCACAAAGTGGTAGGTGAGACAGATTAGATTTGGCCTTTCCGTTCGTCTGTCACAAATCTTGTCTGCGCTACTTGTTGGATTTTGACGAAACTTTGTACAAACTCTTCATTACTTTCTCTGAAGCTAATTTCATAAAACTTCATACTTTAAATGCCTTTGGTGAAATGATAATCCCTGTTTATTTTGAAGTCAGTAGTTTTGTTAAATTACAGGATTCAACAGTGTGTAAGACATATTCCGATCATCCATTTTTTTTTTAAATCATAAATTAAAAAATATATATATTAAAACAAACAAAACATGCTATTTGATGAAAACAGACGTATTCAAATTTTCAAAATAGCAATATTCGCAGAATATAGTAGATTTCAACTGCTGAAAACAAACATGTATTTTTTTTCCATGAAATAATACTTCTATGAATATAGTATATATGTTCAGGGAAATGTTTAATATGTCTGTTTTCAAATACTACAAATCGTAACGCACCGCACATGTATATTCAGTATTTACTTTCAATATAGTAGTGAGTATGACTGCGTTCTGGGACCATATAAATATAAAAGAATAATATATATAAATAAATATATATATAACTATATATGCCCTATAAATATAAACGATCCGCACTTTTTGGATTCACGCGTACAGTGTTTCACAACACCACAAATCTGGCAAGTGCTCCATTGACACAATGTCATGTCCACGTTTATGTTATGAAATCTTCGAGTCTACACATAATCATGTTTGTTACCGACAGTAGCATGTATGTTACTCGTCAGTCATTTATTTACTTGGTTAAAGGGACACATACCAATCTTGCTTTCTTTAAAACTCGAGTCGCCCCCTCAGTTTTAAACGAACAGTTAAAAGAATATACTTCTTTCTGCCTGTTAAACTTATATTAGTTTATCGCTTTTTCTGGTTTCGAAAATTAACTCTGCAACGTATGTTGCCGCCATCATGATTTCATTTTCCGATATACCGTTGCAACATTGTTTGTTAAAATAAATTGGCCACTCTGACATAAACCCAAAGCATGTATAGATAAAAAATTTAGTGTAAAATACATGAACACATACATTTTAAATATATGTGTTTACATAACGAAATTATATAATTGTTTCTGTAGCCGGTCGTCTTTCCTTAATGAATATGAATGTTGCCGTCTTTGGGTCGGACGGTCCTGTTACTTAATTAGTACTTTCTCCGTTTATTGAAATTCTACATATATACAGAGGAGAGATGTATCTATATGATTTTGTTATTATGCTCGCTTCTAAAATGACGAAATAAATCGATTTGAATAAAAGGCGCATTCTCAGCAATACATAACGTATTGTGTGTACGGGTTGGAGGGGGGAAACCCACGGGGTTGGAGGGATACTACCGTAATGTTGCTCTCATAAATACTGTTAACATACTACATCAATAATATAACAACTACTGAACAATGCTGAAATCGATTTATCTTTATAAATGAATTCATAATTCCACAATTTTATTCCGTGCGAAGATCGATTTGGAACGTCGATTCGGCGTATTTAAACGATTACGGTGTACTTTGTTAATTTTCGGGGGGAAAAAGTACTTGCCTCCGATTTTTTTTATATTTTACATATCTACAGAGGAAAGATGTATTTACGCGTACATGCTTTTGTTTTTTTCTCTCGCTTCTTAAATGATGAAATAAATCGAATTTGATTAAAACTGTGCATTAGCAGCCTAATCAATACGGTATGGAGGGTGGTGGGGGTGGAATGAGGGGAGGGGCTGCAGGGATACTACCGTAATGGTGTCCTTGAGAAAAACGGTGAACATTCTACTTTAATAATTTATTAAATACAGAACAATGTTGAAATCAATATATCTCTTAAAAAGGATTTCATAATTTCATGGTTTTATATCCCGCGTGTACATTAACTTCGAAAGGCGATTGTTCATATTTTAGCGAACACGGTGTACTTTTTTAATTTTGGGAAAAAAAAAGTACTTTTTTCTGATTGACTTTAAATTTTGGGTTTTAATAGTAGACATGTCAATGAACACTTTCGTGAAAAAAAATTCATTCTCGCTGTTAAAACTTAATTTTTTTGCATTTTTTTCTGATTCAGAAAATTAGCACTGCAACATATATTTTCACAATCCTCATTTCCTTTCCCGACGTACCGTTACAATTTTGTTTGTTAAAACCTATTCTGAGCACTCCGGCATAAACCAAAAGCATGTATTGATCAGAAATTTAATCTGGAATGCATGGATACATACATTTGAAATATATGTATTGAAATAATGTAATTATTTCATTTATTGTGTACCCGGTCGCGTCTGTAAATGTATATGCATTATGCCGTCTTTGAGTCCGTGGGTCATGTTAGTTAATTTTGGGGAAAAAAAAGTACTTGTCTCCGATTTCATTAAAAATTTGCATATGGACAGAGGAAAGATTTATCTACGCGTACATGCATTTGTTTTTATTCTCGCTTCTAAAATGACAAAATAAATAGATTTTGATTTAAAAGCGCATTTTTGGCAATTTAAACCGTAAAACAACCTAAATTCATCCCTTTGAAAAATACCTTTTACTATTAATGGGAATTACACGAAGTGTACACCAATTCTGTTCGACCAATGTAGTTTGTGAATATTATTACTTTAACAACGATCTGTGATGGTGTTTTGCTATAATCACAGTTTATAAATAAGAGGTGAAGAAATCTGACCAGTGACAATTTTCCCGATAATGTCATTTTGTTATCGATTTTATCACGTGACCTTGTTTGATAAATATTCATACGTCATAGGGCTGGCGTTCCTACTGTATATATGAAACACATTAACGCTTTAACCATTCAGGTCTAAAAATAGATCCGTATCTAACTCGTTTGGATACGTGTTTGGACATGTTTTTTAATGAGGTCGCGTGATTTGATAATTGAAAATGATTTTTGAGGGCATTCGTGAGCAACTGATATCGACCAATCAGTGGATCGAAAGCTTCGCTCATGAATGGTATAAAGGATCGCTGAACTTCATAACGATGTAACAGTGGGTCTAAGTAACAATGGCTACAAAAGATAAGTTGTATATTTCCGATGATGAGGGTTTTATGGTTAAAAGGTGTACAGAAAAGGACAGAAAAAGAGAAATATGTCGTTATAGAATAGGAGATGATATTTTTCTATTAGCTACGGAATTTGAGGGGAAAATATACATTCTCGTGAGATATTTTGACGGAATACCCCCTACAAAGAAAGGAGCTACGTTTAAGTTACTACGATGGAAGGAATTTGTGAACGTGATTCCAGAAGTTCAAATAAGAATCGCTAAATGTCAAGGAATGAAATATCATTTAGGAGGTAACTGGTACCTGTGCTTAACTGAAGGAATCGCTCGGGTGGATCTGAGACAGTTTTGGTTACCGGAAAGATCGACAGATGTAAAACCTACGAAAAGGGGAACATCTTTACGTTATGAACAGTTTGGAGAATTGGTGAAAAGTTTGAGCGATATAGAGTGTCATGTTCCCGAACTGAAAAACACAGTATCTTGTATGGAAAGAGAAGATCACAAAAATCAGTTAGGAGCCATGATGTGTTCCGAGTGTAATCCGAATGATTACACAAATTGGTAGATAATGTCATAGAAAAGTAATATACGGATTGATTTTCATAAGGGATACTTGTGAGGATAGGCGTCATTGTTAAGATAAATTCGATGAATTCCGTTTATTTTTAACGGGTTTAATAAAGTTGACAGATTGAAGAAGTGAAGTGTTGTATGATATCTTTGAATTATAAAATTAGTATTGTACCGTTCAGTTTTAAAAATGACTCAACGGCAGTTGGATCTATTACACTTTCGTTTAAATGCGAAAGTTATAAGAGAACTTAAATATTTGGAAAATCAAGTGATTTGTGAATTAAACGAACGATGTTCGATTATCGTGAAACGACACAATCAGTCTACTTACGTTTTGTTGAAAAGTGGAAGGAAATGTATAAAACTACCTTGGGATACTTTTGATGTCGTTTGTAATGCGCAAGTAAGCGTTACGTATTTAAAACATTTCTTAGAGGGAAACAAGTTGTAAAATGGATAGTAATGAATGGTTGCGTTCTTATTGCGGAATAGAATTTAATTCGAAGATAGACCCGTGTTAGTGAGAACTACCGCTCACGAGGAGCAAGAATGTTTATATCATTGTGAGAAGTGCTCTTCGACGTGTCTTATTATACGCTCTGTTTGGAGTATTTTTCGTTAAGCAAGTGAAAGACCTATATAGAGTGTAATCATCAACAATTAAGCCCATTTAACACCCAACAGTGGATCAGAAAGCATGGAAACGGACAGCGTCGTGTTTGGACAAAAATACAATACTCCGAATATGATGTTTTACGAAGACCGCTTGGAGACAATTTTCACAGGATAAACATTCATTAGCTAAAGCCGGATTATACTACACCAAAGAAGGAGATATTGTAAAATGTTTCGCTTGCGGCGTAAAGCTCTGTCAGTGGATGTCGCAGGATGTATCGCTTTGTGAACACAAGCAATGGTCACCTGATTGCGTTTTCTTGAAGGTGATTGGCTACGGAGAACGTAAAAGCGATCATCAGTGGTTCGATGTCAACTTCTTCACAAACGATACAGTCGGCTAACAGTATATTACTGAATTGGTGTTTTCCACAAGATAAAAGTCATGAAGCAGAGTCACGTTCAGTTACTGGAATCTTACTTCAATGTGCTGTACGCTAAAACGATATCTTCTGCAATGAATACTGTGGTGAAGAATATGTGTGAAGGTTGTCAGTATGGAAGTCTGTCGCAGACGAAGCACACCTGCTTAACGTTATCCACGAAAGACAAGCTAGAGTTATACTTTGAGTCGATTGTGAATGCGGTGGACGAGGATTATATTTTGATGCAATGGGAAGGCGCTGTGAGATGTGAAAGTGACATTTCTGCGGAATTGATCGATATCTATAAACTTAAGCTCAGTTGCAAAGACTGGAGGCAGACGGACATGAAAACTGTTAGATGGAGACAGAAAATAATCGATATGACTGTTCAAGTCATTGAATTAGAAAACAGATTTTGCAATGTGAACTGCTACGTTCTCACAAATGAAATAGTATATGTTGTCAAATAGACGCTAATAAATCGTATAACCATAGTAGCTGCCTTGTGTCTTTTTTCATGACTTCATAAATACGTCAACTACGATCCACATTAACCATATTGATGAATGTTTAGGTCTACACGTTTGATCGTAGATGTCCTATTTGCTGAAGGTAAAGAAATAATAATAATAATGATAATAAGGTTATAAACAGTTTACACGTTTATTAATGGTTTACACATCTGGTTATATGCACAGGTATTTTCTACACACATAGAATACACGTTAGTCATTGTTTCATAAATATAGAAATCATTCAGCGTAAGAGAGACAGAATCAAATGTGTTTACAATATCATCCATAGAACGTCCTATCAGGCGTTGACGAAGAAAATACAAACAATATAATCCGCATACACTGGAATAGCTACTTTGACGTTTCTGGATATTATACTTTACTTTACCCCCGCTTCTTTTAACCCATTGATTAAAATAATCACTATAATACTCGGGCTTGTGACCGTAACTGTCAAAGAATTCTATTTCGCCCGGACATGGTTGGTAAAACGCGCACCAATGTTGTCCCGGTTTTGAGTGCACGTCCGTATTGACGATGATTCCGTAAGGGTAGCTAAATCCCGCGTTTGGAAGTCTGTCAGTCGCAAACACACCGACAACTCGATCTCTTAACACCTCATCGCACTCGATGCAGCACACTAGTTGTGACGTGTTCATTGCTGTACAATTATATCTCGTTCTTTATTAATCTCAAAGTATCCCGGAGACTCGCTGTACACGATGCAACTCATCGGTTCTACAACATAAAATAAAAAACACATATACTGTATGTATAACAATGCAAAGACTATACACGGCAATATGTACTACAAAGTATATACAAAAATAAAAATAAAAATAAATAAATAAATAAATAAATAAAACACATATAATGTATGTATAACAATGCAAACGACTATACACGGGCGACATGTATTATAAAGTATATATAAAATGTATAGTTAAAATAAAAGAAGGAAATACGCTCCTTACCCGATAGACCCGTTTTGAATTGAACCTCCAGTCTCACGCTCCCGTTCTTCACAAGTGATAGGTATTCTCCGTGGTGGGAGAAGTTCGGTTCCAGCTGAAACGCAAAGAGCGTGGAACCACTTATAAAGTGTGATCTATCCAAACCGTTGCCTTCATCGTGCCTCCATTTTCCGCTCTCTAGGAGCAAGTTGGTATACGCGCGTATCGTTGATGTCCCAGCGCTGAGGTTAAAGTCTAGTTTTAGCGGATTTCCCCCTACTGGAAGTCCATCGGCATACACAACAATATGTTGAATACCACAGTTTTCAAAATTTAATGGGTTGGTAGTATAGTCTCCGTTCAGAGCCGTGCTCTTTACGAATCAAACAATTATCTTTTCCGGTCTTCTTCCTTGAAACATGTTTTCCCAGTTGAACGAGGTACTACCCGTAGCGATGCTCTGTTAACGACATTCCACCTTGTTATATGGATATAGGGCGTTATGCTTCTCTAAGATTTTGGAGTGTCCATAGATGACAGCGGGGTTCACACGAATCTTCTTGGCGAGGATGTAAATGTCCACGATATCGATTTTAAAGTCTGTACCGGCATCTGCTGCGAGCAAAGCGAAGTTCGCGGGACTTCTGTACATCTTGACTTTGACATCCACTTGATTCAAAATATATCGGTCCATAGAAAATAGGTCGTTAAAAATGGGGCCTTGTAAATCCAACGTCTTGGAGTTGTCAATCCATTTAGCTCTGTAAAACAGTCCACTGTTACTCCCCGTAGGATCAGTCACACCCGGAGAATCGGCATCGTCCATGAACCATCCTTGCGTCGTGGTCTGACTGGATAAAGTGTTCTGAGCGTTATTTAGTAGAGTTTGGATGTAGGCTCTGTACGGATTGTAGTTGCAGGTAATGCTGGCTTTGTTCACCTCTGTCGCAGAAAACAGAGCTTGTAAAAACAAGTTGGCGACACCCACTTTCTCATTTGTCAGAGCAGTGCCATCCAATTTCTGCATTTTCAGTTTGACATGCAGTTGCGAGTTTTTCAAATCCAGATAGTCCATAGAGTTTTGCCCGCTGATTTTAAATTCGAACGGACTGTCCCCGGACACTTGCGATAGGGGACGAACTTTTTCGTAATAAACATCAACGACACTAGTCTGCGTGTTTGGTAAGTCGAACAAAGATAGTTCCGACACAAATCCTTCTTTAAATTCTTCTTCGTTAAACACGGACATGATTACTTGATTTCGAAAATATCCTTCTTTTGTATGACATCGCGTTTCTTGTTTACTTTAACAACATACTTCTGTCCTTTCCCACGTTGAGCTTTAACTCCTTTATTCGATTTTCCTTGATTCTTCCCTTTTCTTTTGGTTCCACCTTTACGATAGCTTTTGTTTGTTTGAATCATATCCACAATATCCGCTGGATTTATACCTTCTCTTTTCAACTCCGATTCAGCCTGTGCCGTAGTTTGTTCCGCGGGTAAAACCGCTTTAATAGGAGTCTGTTTGTTATAGGAGGATTTTGATTGGTTTACGGATATCACGTGTAATCTTCTGTCTGCTCCGGATTGATTCAAAGAAGCTTTTCCGCTGCTCACTCGCTCGAGAAAGTCGACCCACTTTTGCGGTTCAGGCACGTATAATTTCATTTTATCAGTAGAACGGATACTGTTTCAAGTGAAGTGTTAACATCACGGGCTTTGACAATTGTGACGACTCCGTACCATCTTCCTGCTTTATATAGATTTCGAAGTCTCTGACTTCCTGTTTCTTGACTGGAACGTAAAATGGATTATCAAAAATATAGTCCCACTCCGCTTTCTTGTTTTTTTGCAATCTTCTCAACAGAGGTCGTTCCTCGCCAAACACGATGCTTTCTTTGCAAAGGTCCGAGTAGATGTAAAGTGCGTCATTCGCTTTCGACTTAGCTTTTTCCGTCGCGTGAAAATGTACTAAAGCCACCTTCCAGGTTCCCGGTAAATATAAAGGTAACCTCAACTGCACTTTGAACTTGTGGGTTTGCTTATCGCTAAAGTAAGTGTTGCTTTCATCGCTTATCACGTAGATGTAACGATCGGTAGTCATTTTGAAGATTTCAACGCTTCTACGACGGGTTTCAGTAGTAAAGTCAGAATGCTTCGATGCCTGTTTAACGAGCGCTTTTGTTGCTGAGGTTTGAGTTCTTTGGAGACGAGTCGACGAAGAATGCTTTTATACTCGCTTAATTTCTTCTTATCCTTGTCGGTAATGGGACAGGTTCCTAGTAACACGTTGTAAATGGCTTCCAATAGGGCAGGCAACTGAGTGTCTGACAACGTTTTCAGTATGGCCTGACGTTGATCATCCGTCGTCTGCGTAAGAAGTTCAAACTACGCTAGATATTTTCTCACCATCCTGTAAACCGAACTATGACGATGTGTCGGTGAATGCGGTTCTTTTTATATCTTTGAAATCGTCTTCGCTGATCCACGTATCAAATTTCGGTGGCCAACCTTTCCACCGTACTAACTTTTGTGTTTGACCCGCTCTCTTTCTGGAGGATAGCACTTTTTCAACTAAATAAGTATCTTGTTTGTAGGCTTTCTTAAGCTGATTTTGGTAAAACGTACCAGTGACCAACTCTCCCGCATAATCTTTTAACTGGTACTGGGGTATGCTTTCTCTCATAAAGCGTTTGTTCACCACAAACAACTCTCTCGACCAACGTTCGTCGTACTCTTTCTGGAACGGTCTTCGCAAGAAGGAAACCCTCACCAAGTCACTTACTTTGAATGTGTAGGTTATCGTTTGCGGTAATGTTTTGTTCTGAGATGACTGATATTGTAGCTTCCACAACTCCGCCGAGTCCTTCTTCTTCACGCTCATCGATAAACGTTGAATGGAACGATGATAGGTTTCATTATAAATCTCTGTCACGTCTGAAAGAATGTCTACCCAACGATGACTTTGTTTGCGCGTCATGTATCTAACCAGACGCGATTTTATGGTTTTAATCGCTCTTTCCGCGTAGGACGCTTTAACCACATTTTGAGTGACGAAGTATTCAATACCTTCTTTCTTTAACAATGAATTAACGGTCTTGTTGACAAATTCGGTCCCTTTGTCACTACGAATATGTGTGGGTTTTCTTCCTTTAGCAAAAAATTAATTGAAATGCAGCCACCATTTCTTTGCCCGTTGTCGTGCGCAAAGCCACCGTCCACACGTACTTAGACATGATATCAATAGCCAAAAACAAATAAGAGTAGCCGTCATTTTCTTTCTTGTAATACTCCATGTTGGCCGTATCCACGTCCCATTGATAATCCACGAAAGGTGCAATAACTCTCCTGCGTTTGAATTTAGTTCGTTCTTCGCGGTGCACGGCATAGTCCTCTTGTTTCAAGAGCCAATTACGAATTTTGTCTCTACCTAGAACAAATTTATCTTCCTTTCTAACGGCTCTGTACATTTTTCAACCCCACCATAGGCGCCATCATGTTTGGGGTCGTAATAAATTTGTTCTAGGTACTTTTCGTAGTTCATAATTTTAGCCACTTGATTTTTCCGCTTTGAACGTTGTCTCGCACTTTTCTTTTCTCCTGAATCCCCGGCGGAGGTGGAATAGTCCCTGTCCCTTTCTGACTTCTTTGTGATTGAGTTAATAGGCTGAGTGGAACGTTAATGTCCGTCAGCAGCGTTTCAAATTCCTTGTGACCAATTGGACAAAAGTCTCGATAATCTTTTAACTGTATCTTGACGAGATCGACGATGTTCGAGCTTGGTATCACGTGATCGCCAATGAACACTTCTCCTTTTTCATTCCAAGTCACGTGTGGCAGAATATAAGTCAATAGATCCCGAGCCCTGCTTTGAAGCGATCTAGGAAACGTAGCAATCAGTCGTTCGACGGAACTTGCATCGGTCTGATTGACAGGATCCGCTACTGTTGTATTATATACCGACTGCAGCGAAGGAACTGTTATATCTTCTAGTGGAATGGGAGAATTGTCTTCTACTGCGGTTGAAGTGTCCCGACTACTTGAACTGCACTCTGATAGAAGTCGCTCGTATCTGTCATAGGACAGCAATATCATCTTCTTCATGATTTATACGCTCTGATAAATAACAGTATCTTCTTCGGGAAATATTCTAGTACGCATTCGGTATTCTTCTTCCGCAGACGGTGAAAAATCCGGAACTAAATAACCGTAGGGCTGCGATGTCGCGTCTTTATAGGCTTCCATCACATAACACTAAGTGTTAGAGATAGCAAACTTGGTATTTGGATACATCTTGGGATAGCGGTGTGTCGCGTACCAGAATAAGATAATTGTGACCTTGACCTGTGACCTCTGTCATAGAAAATGCTTGTCTGGACCATATTTTCAATACAATAACACTTAGAGATACCAAACTTGGTATGTGGATACATCTTGGGATAGCGGTGTGTCGCATACCAAAATAAGTTCACTGTGACCTCTGTCATACCCCAAACATTGTGAGAAGCATCTGTATGAAGTGGAACTGCGCATATACATGAAGTCATGGGGTATGCGTTTGCAAGGGTATTAATAACCTTCAGTGATAGTTTTAGTTTGACATTTTTTTGATCTACATCTTTATTAATTTTGCTTAGTTTTGTACACTCTTTTTGTGATGTCTGGGCGATCTCTGTAGTGTAAGGAAACACGCTTTTCTTTCGAGAAAAGAGATTCAAGTTCAAGTCTTGGCAGGGACCTGACACACTGAGTTGTACATGCAAGTTTTTTTTCAAATCAGTAATGTTGTTTTGTACAGCATGAACTTAAAAATATGTACATTTGATAGTCATTCATCATATTATTACCTTATGTAAATTGTAATTATTCATACATATTCAGAGTGTGTTTTTGTCTCGCCTTTTCGAAGAAAAAAAGAGACAAAGGTGTTGCTGTTCCGGCGGCGGCGTCAACATTCAAGTTTTGCGTTTAGGTCATTTTCTCACAAACTGTATGCACTAGACCTTTCAAACTTTGCTTATAGTTGTATCATGGGTGGTACATCGCAACGTGACAAAGCAAATGTGGAAGTGACCTTGACCCGACAAGCAAGGGCAGATAACCTTATAATGTTTACCTTCAACTTTGGCGTTTAGGTCACTTTTTCACAAACTGTATGCACTAAGACCTTTCAAACTTTGCTTATAGTTGTATCTCGAGTGGTACATTGCAACGTGACAAAGCAAATGTGGATGTGACCTTCACCATCCAAGCAAAGGGCAGATAACTTTAATTGTTACATTTACATCACTTTCTCATGAACTAGAATTATGCACTAGATTTGTTAAACCTAATTTATAGCTTACTCTTTGGAAGAAAACACATTCTATTTCGACATAGTTGTGTCTTAGGTAGTGCATCTTTTTTTGGATGCCTGGATTTCATCTATGACCTTGACCTACCTTTTGGAGCTGATGATTTTTAGCTCTACCTGCCAAAGGCCTTCATTTTTCATTCGATCTTTACCAAACTTTACCAGATTGTTAATATCAATGAAAGCTCGCACAAGTTCGAAAACCAGCCAGATCGGACCAATAACAGCGGAGTTATTGCCCTTGGTTTAGTTAAAATGCTATATTTTGCCTCGTTAATACGATAGGGCTTTAATTTTTCATCTGAACTTTACCAAACTTTACCAGAGGTTTTGCCTTTTTTTTTATTATTAGTATATATATATATATACTTATTATATACCTGTCAATAGTATATACATAGTACCGTCATTTTCTTACAATGGAATACAACAACCTGTATCACACTACATGTTATCACTATGCTACTAAAAATAGAATTAGTATCACTATCTTACTAAAAATAGAACAGCGGTTCAAGCAAGTTTTACGTCACTATGCGAGAGAACGTCAAGACGACGTTGCGTCATACAACCAAAACAAGTAGGTTAAACCAATGACACCAACACCTTAAAACTACATACATTTTCCCGCTGCACTTTATCGAGAAATAGTATGCTTTATTGAATGTGTATGCAATAGCAATGCAAATGTTTCTATGTTAATGATGTGTAAGAGGTATATAATAAAAGGATCATTACTAGAGTAACCTGTTCAGGAAGTTTGTATCACCTCTCGTAGGTAAATGCCAGATCAGGATTACACAAACAAACCACACATGATGCTCTAATTCCAATGCAATGAATTAAAACAAATATATTCTACAATTTTCATTCTTATTGCCGCTCGTCGTCATAGTATATATTGTATACTATGACTTTTCTAGTTCCATTTGCGTTATTTTGTCTTGAGCTAGGCCTAGAGCAAACTCAGTGGATTCCGTCTTATCCTCGACTTTATTTATTTTATCGCTTGTTTTATTACATTGAACCAGCGTAAATGCCCACATGTTTTTAATTTCAGCATTAAAAGTATCTAATTTTTTCAAGAACATCCAATGTCATCAGTCTCCTATCTATCTCGCCTATTCTATTGTTCATTTGCTTAAGATAATCCATAATATTGACATTTGAGGGGGCGGATGTAGAGAGTGGGGGAGGTGTTTTTTTCACACTAACTTTCGGTGCATCACCACCTGCACTGTATGACGGAGAATCAAAAACTTTCGGAAATGTTTGACTTTCATCCATTTTGCTAGGTGTTGACACTATATCATGCACTGTATTATCATGCAAAAGGAAGTTTGCCTCTTTAAGGTTTTCACTGAGAGATATGTCACTTACGTGCAACGCCTCGGGCAATCCGCCATATTTTGCTGATTTGCTTTGTGTCTGATCTGTCCCATTGTCACTATTTTTTTTCCTTTTTTCCCTCTCTTCCTTCGATTTTTTTCTCCTAAACATAGTCCATAGTTTCACATTTATAACAATATAAAAATTTCACGAGTTCTATATTCAAACCTCGTACAATATTGTAAATTTTCACAGAGCGCCAAATAAACCATGTCTTCACACATTCACCTGTCACATGACATAAATACTTTTATTTAAGTGGGGCTGACATTTTACGTGAGTTCGTGGCCCCCTGCTACACAGATTGTGACCATCCTGTTTTTTGTTAATTTTACGACTGAGTAATTTGTACGCTTTACCGTATATCCGTTTTTTCCGATGGGACGAGTAGACATCTGGTTGTATATAAATACGGGAGATTAAAATCAAAATTATAAGCATTTATCTCGGTCTTTTATAAAAAAATAATTATGTAAATATTGATAGTAGTCGATTGTCGAAGTCACCCGTTTCGATTTCTCAGCTCGTTATGTATATACTTTCTTTGTGCTTTTAATTGTTCACGTCAAGCACCAGACCATCAGTCTTCAAAGTATGGTTGTTGAGCAACAAACAACATTGACGAATTGGAGGCGGATCTGTCATCAAGAAAATGATTCGTCCTTGTAGCAGGAGTAGATCTATACTTAAAAATGTATTTATCAATAACCTACTACTAAATACTTATATTCATTAGTCTATCAACAAGTGTTGAACGAATAATTAAGGTGAAGGTTATTTTATGAATCAGTTTCTGTCTGAATCATGCGATCATGCACTGTTCACGAATCCGGCGTGTGCTAAGCCAATCGCAATATCTCGTTGTGTATGATGCTTTTCATGTACAAGTTACTTCCCTTGTACTTTTGACATTGCTATATTATTGAGCGGCTGCGGTTTAAAGGTACGAGTGCTGGTTTTTGTTTTTAATACTTTTAAGTACAATACGAGATGTGCATGCATCCATATGTTTTTAATTTGTGTTTATATTTCTGTATTTGTTTTACTTTTAGGAATTTATTTTAACTTAAAGTTAAAATTATATAAAAGAATAAAAAATAAAATAATATTATATAAATGTACAATTTATTTTTTATTATTAAATGTACATTTTTTGATCACTAAAAATGTAAATAAGCTTGAATTAAATTAAATGAACGATTTATTTTGTGAAAATGATTTTATATTCCTGACCGAGACGTGGTCGGACGAATGTGTGAATATGTCTTATAACGGATTCAAACTTTATTCCCTTCATAGAACTGATAAAAGACCAAATTAAAGAGAGACTCTGATGGTATTTGCTGTTATATAAAAGATAAATATGTGCCTTTCATGAACCTGTTCATGACAGATAGTGATGATATCATATGGTTACCATTTTCTAAAAATAAAATTAATTCTAGTACAGATCTTTACCTGTGTCTATGTTATGTAGTTCCTCAAGGCAGCAGTCGAGAATATATTGCTGAAAATTCACTATACGATCGTATTTTAACAGATCTAGCAGGCGTCGGTGTTTGTTGGTATCAATGTTTGTTTCCCCTGTTTGCGTCATGGTCGTTATACATTATGCGCATGGTCGTTATACATTATATGTACGATGTGACGTCGACAGAAGGGTGTTGTGTTTATTAAAACAAGCATACTGAAACAAATATTCCAATGACAAGCAACTTTTATTTCATATTCCGATAGGAAATTAAATTCTCGACAACATTTAAAATTGTGGTTTTTTATCGAGCCATTTAATAGATAAATGACTTTAATGTCTTTTTTTCTTAAAATGTTCAAGCCAAAAGAAGGGTTAAAGAAATAGGAAATTCTAGAAATAATAGTTTACAGCTTAATTTAAATGATATACTATCAGATGAAAGGTCTCATCATAACGGACAGTGTGATATAAAAAAATAATTGCATGCGACTAAACTAACGCTTAGTGATGCTAAAAACTTTGACAATTGAGTAAAAACGCGACTTTGTTTGAAAAACGTCAAACATAGCCATATTTGAGACGTCATTATTAAAATATTGTTTACATGACGACAAAACAAATTCAGATTCAAATCGCAAATATTTTCAAATTTACTAATATATATAGTTTATATAGGTATCCTTAAATTTTCCAATAGGTCAATTCCCCCTTAAAATGTAAATGTCCCGTCAATTGTCTAGGTCAATAGCGAGCAAGTCAATTACATAGTTAGTCAATTCTACGTGATCAGTCATATGTCATTACTGTAATACATGTGAGCCGTCATGGCCTTATAAACCTAAT
>JAWPHD010003344.1:0-90000 GCA_037043455.1 Cyrtodaria siliqua | reverse complement strand
ATTTGGTTCCACTATATCAGTTATAGAGCTGATCATTTGGTTCCACTATATCAGTTATAGAGCTGATCATTTGGTTCCACTATATCAGTTATAGAGCTGATCATTTGGTTCCACTATATCAGTTATAGAGCTGATCATTTGGTTCCACTATATCAGTTATAGAGCTGATCATTTGGTTCCACTATATCAGTTATAGAGCTGATCATTTGGTTCCACTATATCAGTTATAGAGCTGATCATTTGGTTCCACTATATCAGTCATAGTGCTGTTCATTTGGTTTCACTATATCAGTTATTATAGAGTTATTATAGAGTTGTTCATTTGGTTCCCCTATATCAGTTATAGAGCTGTTCATTTTGGTTGTTCCACTGATCAGTTATAGAGCTGTCACTATATCGGTTACAGTCAGTTGTCAAAATCCTTGGCAGCTTCCATTGATTTCCATTGATATCCATGTAAGTCCACAACCCTACAAAAAATGTCCTTTCAACAGTCGTGGGTAAAAATGAATTTAGCCCTATAATTGAGGCGAGTGTCCCTTTAGCCTATTAAATAACTTTAAATGTATACCATGTATACCATTGAGATGTACCTAAAGATATAAAGATACAGTTACTTACCATTATCGAATTCTCTCCCAACTCGACTGTGCGAAAAACACGGCTGTCGTGCGCCGACCCTGGCCATTTCGCAACCAAGTTGGTTATCATGAACCTGTGATCACATATCATCTGTAATAGAATGTATTGAATTAGAATAATTACTTACACCCAGTACTGTTTATTTTAATTATTAATTGTGAATAAAATAAATAAAACAAGATATCTCTGTAAGTTAGAAATATATCTCTTTTAACACAGAGAGATATCTCTCTAGCTTAAAGAGCTATCTAACTACTTTAAATATATATATTTCTAATTTACAGAGATTTTTTGTTTTAAGAGATATCTCTTTTTAAGGCGGAGAGATATATTTCTATTATTTAAGGACTGTTTTTCATTTATTGCGATGTTAATTATGCAAAGTTATATATCAATAACATTGAAAAAAACAAAAAAACAATCTTTATAATAATTACAAACCTCTGTACATTTCTTTTTTATTTACGTTATTTGCAATTGTGTGCGTATTGTGTAATATCACAAATAAACCAATATAGCATTGCTATATTTTAACGTATTGTGTTTTTTGGTATGTTTAGCTGCACTAATCGAAGAATATGTAGAGCTATTGTACTCCCCCCACGGCGTCTGCGTCCTCCTTGGCTTAGACTTACAATTTAGAAACGTGTCCCAGACAGACAGTTGTTCTGTTGTGTTCTAACTTCTTTATTTATATAATTACATCCTATTGCCATAATGGTCATTCTCAGCTTAACTGCAATATCCACCTTGCTTTCCTAAAAGCATCATTTTCATGAAAAATCAACAAAGAATCGAAACTGGTTAATGGGTCATAGTATTGACTATTCCACACAAAAGGCACATAATTTGGTGCAAGTCAACCTAGAGTTATGGTTCTTGTGCTCTTTCCCACATCTCTTGTTACCAGTATGCTTTCATGAGCACATACTTTGAAGTTAAAATACTAAAATATGGGATAAGCCCTCAGTTATTTTATAACATTCACAGACTAGGACAAATTTAAATCCACTAAATATGGCAAATATAACTTCTGTGAATGAAATCATGCTTATCAGTTGTTGAGTTGGTTACACATACCTGTACGTTCAAGGATGCAAATCCCTTCCTGTTAATGTACTCGTGTGTGTGGGCAGCCGGCTTTTGGATAGGGATGAACGTGCCGTCCACACATCCTACCACATTAGGGAATTCTGAAACAATAAGTTGTTACTATACATACTAAGGAAACAAAAACATGAAAGTCTGCAACGATTATTACAATGGCAAGTTGGGACCGTTATAATTGTATCTTTGAATTGAACAATATATTATCTATAGTGATGAACGATACTGAAGTATACCGGTACTGCTTCAGGTATTCCGTAAACTTTGTTCATGTTATTTTTATAACACGATTCAGTTTCTCAGTTGATATCACATTCCATCCATCTATACATGTATATTAAACCTCATTCGCATATTTCACTCTTTGTTTAATGTGATGTCATCCGGTCCATAAAGTTGCATATTGACCGGGCGCCCGGTCCGATAGTTATATTAACGGACGTGTGAAAAAAACGATGTCAAATTACATCATAAAACGTATTGATTTAATTTGTTGGTCAGATTCGGTATAATATAACAAATAATTTGTGGTGCTTCGGTCCATATGAAGTTTATGGACTGGGCAGTCAGACCTAGAACTTCGGTCCATATAACATTCTAGGTCTGACTGCCCAGTCCATAAACTTGCATATGGACCTCAGCACCATACAATATTTGTTAAATACATAGTTTGATAAGCCGTCCTCAGAAAATGTACAAACAGAACACTACAGAAAAAGTGCATTTTCACTAGTCAACCGGTTGGTATGCACTATTACAAAATCAAAATGAGCTTGGGAATAAAGTTATAACAAATCACTAAAAATATAGTTTATGTATCATTTAATAACTCGTACATATTACCATCAGTCTAGTTTCATAGATGAGACGTTATAAGCAACGTTTTATGATTCTGACATTATTAGTTATCACAGGATGATGCCAATAGAAAACACATGACATCATTCGCAGACGTGTATATTTGCACTACCAGCAGTCGTTTTGGTTTGAGTGGGTAATCTTTACATCGCCACCGGGAATTCCCATAGCTGAAGATTTCCAAAGTGCTCTGAATGAAACTCCCTCGATATCGAAATACTCTCAAAAAAATAAACCCAATATGTCCCTCCTGCTGTTCAATGTTAAATTCCCATAGACACACGTGCAGAGAAAGACTGCGCGCCCGATAGTGTAAATGTGCAAAGAAATCATACCGTATGTAGCCTGGATTCACTCAAAAATCTTCTTCTTTTTTTTTACGTATTAATGCAAATTTGAGGTTAATTCGAGTTATTACTTAATTTGACTTCATGCATTAACTTTATATTCACAAAATCGCACAAAATGATTGTAATAAAACTCGCTGAAAAACAAATCCTCGGTTATATGTATCTGTTTCAGGTGTGTTTTTTTTACACGCCTCTTATTTATTTCCTGGGGTGGGTAATGGAACAAATTAATATTTTCTGTAGGTGGGTTAGACAGTAATGGCTACAATCCCTGCTGTATGCAGGGTTAATATATATAGTGCTACTATACAATTATGGATTTTTATTTGGTCAATATGTTGCCCGATGTTGGCTTGCATCTGTAATTTTTTGTTAACAGAATACTATTCCTGTGCAACTACCTGGGACTAGTGTTGCGGTGTGGATAAATATACATCACCTTTCTAATTATAGCATATTCCGTTCTATTTATAGCTTGACATTTTGCGCTACATGCAGAACTCTGGTATAATCTCTTAATAGCAATACATGTAGTATGCTGGAAGTGACAGAATAGTTCTGCTTGGGAACCAGAAATATAACATGAAACTTCACAGGAATGCTGATCTAGCTATCAACAATTTTGGGCTTCCAGTTTAGTCTGCGATGTATATGTGTATATTGTATTGTTCGCAGTTTGTAACATTTATAATTGATTAACTGGTTAATAAAATATTTTATACTCTGAAAAAAGGGTAAAACAAAAACAATTCTAAAAAAAGCAATCGCCAATACTAGTAACGATCATGTGACCGGTTAGTGGCCCGGTCTAACGGTCAGGTGACCGGGCCAATATGGATATGCATTTTCGGCCCGGTCACATGACCTAAATTTGGCGTATCGGACCGCATTTCGAATATGGCTCATTTCTCGAGAGCTTTATTGTAGGGTAATTTTGTGCATATTGCGGGCCAAAAATGCGTATATATATGATAAAAGCCAGTATTGGTCACTTCAACATAACCTACAGGTACAGATACATCATACAGATTTGTAATAGGACGGAGTAGGGGGTATGAGTAAATAGATAGGTTAATAAGATACTTTGCGTTTCGTTGATAACATACAGAGGGGTGTCGACTATACTGGGGTTTTGGGCTCATCCCACACTGCTGTTTGTTTGATCCAACAAAACAAAATGCAATTCCTCTAGTAACTTACGATGTCGTACATCTCATCTTCGTGTCGAGGGTATGGAGGCGAATGATGGAGCAAGCGTACCATTGCACAAGCGTACCGGGAGCAAGCGTACCACTTTCCGAGAGCAAGCGTACCACATATATAGATAGATATTTATTTGTTGTGTATATATATTAATTAAACTAAACTACTAAAAATGAAACAAGCGTGTGAACATTATTTAATAATAATAAATATCTTGAATGCAAAGCGTCTTGTATGTAAAACTTTATATTTGTCTTCTATTTCTGTATTTGTTGTGTATACTCAGTATATTACATGTAATTAAATAAAAGTTAAAACTACTAAAAAATGAAACAAGTGTTCCCATATAAAAATCTTATAAAAATGATCTCACCATGCAATTATCACCATTATAATTATCAAGTCGCACTGCAAACCACAAACAAATCAAGTCGCACTGCAAACCACAAACAAATTACCGGACTCTATCCCAGCCTTTGTCCTTTTAAAGGCAGCTGCAGCAGAGCTAGCCCCAACACTATCAGCAATATACCAGTACTCCCTTGATAAGTGCAAAGTGCCACAGGACTGGAGAGATGCATGGATCGTCCCAGTATTCAAGAAAGGGGAGAAGCACAAAGCAGAAAACTACCGTCCTGTATCCCTGACATCCATCACATGTAAGCTGCTAGAGCACATAATCCACAGCAGCATAATGACCCACTTCGACAAGCATAGCATACTAAAGGACAACCAGCATGGCTTTAGAAAACGCCGCTCCTGCGAGACACAGCTAATAACAACGATTCAAGGGATTGCATCTCGGTTAGCAAAAGGCCAGCAAGTGGACGTGATCCTTCTCGATTTCGCGAAAGCATTTGACAAAGTTCCCCACTCCAGACTGCTCTACAAACTAGGCTACTACGGAGTGAGAGGAAACACCAGCAAATGGATCCAGGCGTTTCTTGGAAATCGTAAACAGACAGTTGTATTAGAAGGAATACACTCAACCGAGACCGAAGTACTCTCCGGAGTCCCCCAAGGCACAGTACTAGGGCCCCTCCTATTCTTAGCCTTCATCAATGACTTACCAGACTTGTGCAAATCTTCAGATGCCCGTTTATTTGCGGATGACAGCTTACTCTACCGTGCCATAAATACCCCCCATGACAGTTACATACTGCAGCAAGACCTCACTGCCCTGGAGGACTGGGAAAAGACATGGCAGATGAGTTTTAACACAACAAAGTGCAATGTAATCCACATATCACAAAGCAACAGGAAGCGACTGATACAGTCTACATACCTGCTAAACGGACACGTGCTTGAAGCAGTCGACGTCAGCAAGTACATAGGAGTCACACTGTCTAACAGCATGAGTTGGAATAAACACATCAACAATGTCGTTGGTAAGGGCAACAGAACTATAGGATATTTAAGAAGGAACTTTAAGGAAAGAAGCCACATACACCACTATGGTACGCCCCGCCATGGAGTACACCGCCTCAGTCTGGGACCCATACCGCCAATGTGACATCAAGGCTATCGAACAGGTCCAACGTAGAGCTGCTCGCTACGTATGCAACAGCTATACAGACAGAACCCCTGGATGCGTAACAAATATGCTACATGAGCTTAAATGGGAGAGCCTTGAAGAACGGCGACACATATGTAGACTGCTTATGCTCTTCAAGATTCAGCATGGACTTGTCGACGTTAATAAAGAAAACTTCCTCAGACAAATTAAGTGACAGTCCCACCCGAGGTCAACAGAAATTCTTCCAAGAAAGAACCACACATACCAGACCTGCTCTACAGAGACTAGTCAGCAGTCTCCTTGTACATAGTCTTAAAAACATTCTCTTTTACTGGTTTTAAATATAAATAACCAATTGGGACACTTGCTGAGCTCGTCCGCCATGCATGACCCCGCAAAACCGATTACGTTCTTTGAAGAACCTGGTTCTTACCATGCCCATGGCATGGAAGAAGAAATTAGCACCTATGTTACCACTATATATTCTATACATGGGACGCTTGCTCCTAAAATGGTACGCTTATACGCTGGTACGCTTATGTAATGGTACGCTTGCTCCTGCATCGATGGAGGCTAAGGTAGTAATATTATTATACAATTCCTCCAGCGTGACCTATATGTTTTTCCTATATTTTTCTCGAAAACATTTTCACCGGAACAAGAAATATGGGGGTAGTGTCCCGTAATAAATACAATACCGGCAAATTTACAAATTAAATTAATAGGTGGTTGGTGGAGGGATAGAGTACTGTATACTTACTTGCAAGTTCATGAAACCCTTGTTTGATTTTGTCAAGTTGCCGTCGATTCCTTGGGAAATGTATTACAGCATTCAGAAATCGCGGCGCTGTTAAAAGTTCAATTACCCTCCAGATTGTCCGACAGACCGTTGATTTCGACACATCAAGGCTGTCGGCCACAATCAACTGTATGCCTGACCCAGCAAGATACCGCAGGCAGATACATATTTGAAGAAATGGGGGTAACGGCGAATTTCTCAAATTTTGGTAACTCAAAGCAGCCCCAAGAATGCCTGTTAAAAAGTATACAGTTTCCATTTTAAACCTGTATCGCTGGAAGAAATCTACGTTGTTGTATTCCAAATTTAATACCGGTCTTTCTAATACTAGACGCCGACGGCGATTACGTCTTCGGCGACGGATGTTTCGCCTAACAATTTCCACCATTTTGGATTGTTTCTTTACTTTTTTAAGTTTTTAAGTATCTCGGTAAGTCACCTCCAACGCCGACTTAAGAATCGTTAAGTATTTAAGGTAGTATACTTAAATTTATTTATTTAAGTATCGAATATACGTTGGTGGAACACGTTTCACGTACTTTACTTAAATACTTAAGGATTTTAAGTTTTTAAGACGCTAAGTAGAGCTAAGTAAATGTTGGTGGAACCGGAGCCAGATATGGGACCGTTTGCTAGCCAAATGCGTTCAATACACAGAATAAAAGTGTATTTAACCGAACGAATGTTGTGGAACTTGAGACTGATCTGCAAATATAGCCTATATTGCATTGTGTTCAATGGGATGATTTTCACCGTTCTGACACCGTACAAGATTCCCAAATAACACAAACAACTTGTAGTGCCAATACAACTACACACATCCCCAAACGGTTAATGTGTTGTCTATCGTGATAAACAGTATTCAGCTAGCTAGATTTTATGGCAAATCTGGGATCAATTTGACAAAATTTGTATTAAGCCTCAATATGTATATGTACTTAAGACTTCTCCATATTATATACAACCTTACCATACAAATGTATCAAAGACTGTGCATTGCTTTTATTCAGCTAGAGAAACAATTATATATTTGACAAGTAACAATATTAAAGCTTGTTTTACTAACGGCAATTTAGCCATTTATTGCAGATGGGCTTTGAAGGAAAACCCAATAATACAAATAGTTTAAATTTATTCGAATAAACTGGCCATGGCTTCAGCATAATATAACAAGAAACATAATGTGCATATCAAATGTGCAGTCACGATACTTATAACAATTTTGAAAAATGGTCATAGCACAGACCAAGTTTTGAAGTGAATGAAAACTGTACTCAGTGAACCCTTGGTTCAGATGTTCACCAAGCCAGATATTTAAACTTTAGTTGCGTTCCTTCAAATGTTTTCGTAAAGTAATTACTACACACAGCCGCTGTGACCGCAACATACTGCCACATGCCACTAGTGGGGACATGGGAACCGCTAGAGGCACCGCCATTAAATGGGGGAAGCATGGCACCGCAGTGAATAGTAATAAATCCTCAAATGGAGGCTTCACAATCGAAGAGATTTGTCTCGCCAACAACAAAAACATCCAACAAATGACCCAAATATGATCAACACAAAAATCATCAAATGACCCAAATATGGTCAGCTATTACAATATCTGTAACCCAAATACGGGTTTTAATACATTCATCAAAGGCCAAATCATCAAATGACCCAAATATGATCAGCTATTACATTATCAAGAACCCAAATGCGGGTTTTACCACAAAAACATAAAATGTCTTTTAACCCAAAATGGTTAAGCACAATATTGCTATTATCATTCAAATAGTACCACAGCTGGGATAAAATTGATCAGCTATATAATAGCAGGTACTCCAATATGTTTTTTACATAGAACACCAGCTGGGATTAGGATTCGAATTTTATTTTTACGAAGGATATGTAGATAAACGCAAATAGAGTTTATATATGCCAAAAACATGAATGCACAACCGATTTTGTAATTAGTTAAATACTGCCATGGACCAGTTTCCAAAACTAAAGGCGACATTCTTCTTAACAACAATATTGCAATCCTTGTGTCACTCACTCTATACAGAAACAAAGTGTTGCTTGTGTGTGACAAATGTACCCAATCACTAACTCAACCCGAATTAGAAAGGAAATATCCTATCAGTTCTGCTTAACCTGGATGCTTGATAGCCCACTGGAAGAAAGTTCAATGGGATTTGAAACATGAAATATGCAGCCCAACCAAAGTTGATATTACCTGCAGAGAAAGTAAAACAGGGCACAAGTCTCAGTAAATGGACTAAACTGAATCAAGTAAATAAAAGCAACTATTAATGGCAGGAATGCTGATCTAGCTATCAAAAATTAATGAGCTGGAAGATATATACCCTGTATGAGGTAGCACGAGGTACATCTCCATCCAGGTGTGGATAGTTAACGATGTTAAAATTGAAATCATCTCTCTTACCATAGATGTTAATATAAATACAATCATTTGAAATCGAGAGATGGAGATCGAGAAATGCTGCTACTGTATCCGAACTGTTGGCTTTAATCAACGTGAGCTCTAGTGGATAAATGTTAGTAACCATATGAGCAAATAACGGATTATCAATATTGAGTATGTCATCAAGATACCGAGAAGTATTATTAAAGGCGTCAATAATTTCACTCTGGCTAGCAGGTGACAAACTCAACATAAAATCGCTTTCATAGCAGTACAAAAACAAATCTGCAACAAGTGGCGCACAGTTAGTACCCATAGGAATACCAACAACCTGGCGGTAAATAGTTTTACCGTATCTTATAAACCTTTAAATTTGTGGTCGAAAGGCAACGCGGGGAGGGAGGGGATGAGAATCTAGCATTTTTTTATTGTAGCCTCATTTCAATTTTTTTTATTGATATTTCATCTGTGTATCTGAATTAAATCTAAAACGTTTTGTATGTAAATTATTGCGTTCAAATTTAGATTTCAATATCCAAATAATGGAAGATAAAATGAAAACAATTCCCCTACACCTGTCCTCTATGTGAGGGGAGCCCATACATGAATGGGGGAGGGGTGGGTGCAGGGCGGGGCCGCATCATTGATATAGGTGTAGATTTAATAAAATGAAACAACACAGACATATGTCAAAAAAGACACACAAAAACATTCGGTTGGTGGTGATGATAGGGTGGTGGGATGGTTATGAGGAAAAAAATATGAATAAATTGATAAAAAAACAACAGTGTGGGGCATGGCTGGGGTATGGGGTGGTGGGAGAGTGGGCGATTGGGGGCGAAACAAATTGATAAATTTATAAACAAACCAAAACAACAGAGAGATATGTAAAAAAATCTAAAAAAGCACATTCGGGTGGTGGTGATCATGGAGTGATGGTCGGCGGATGCGGGCAACATAGCTATAGGTGTTGAATTGATAAACCAAAACTCGGTTTTCTGGTTTGGGGGTGGGGTGGGGGAAGGGGTGGGTGGGTGGGTGGGTGTGGGTAAAGATCGATGGAAAATGTGGGGTTGGGGAAGAAAAGAATCGGCTTTCGGGGGATGTTATATGTGTAAGAATTGACTAAAGCAACCCAGACACAGAAATATGTAAAAAAAAGAAATAAAAAAAAAAGTCGGGTTTTGAGTGTGGGGCGCGGTGGGGCGGCAACATAGCTATATTTGTAAGAATTAAGGCATATCACAACCCTCATTTTATGGAGATGTGGCCTATAAACTTCGAAAGTTAAAGGGGTCTGACGGGTCTGACGGGTTTCCTGACCGCTTTACAAATTTAATCAGGAAGTTCGCCAGAAAATCATATAACCCTTTGGTTTTACAGCGCACTGCATGTTTAGTGATTGTCCCCTCTACAGTCAGTCATTACGCTTCACTTTTCACTTGTGCGATGACTGGACTACCTCTTGGGACTCTAAGATTGTACCTACTGAAACCCCAACTAATGGAGGTGGGTGCTTTCGTCCCTCGGGTTTTCTGGTCGTACCCTAGATTGGTTTTCTCTTTAGCTGCAACTACTATGGTTGTTCAGTACAATTCTGGATACATCCTGAGATGTTTATTATTGTGTATGTGTTTCTTTAGTTAGTTTCTCAGGATGTGGACTTTATTGTTAGAGAATTCCTTTTGATGGGATGTAGTTTTGTTTACACTGTCTTGTCTATTTGGGCGTTGAAGACAGGATAATAGCGAGGATTGTGCGCATATAAAGTCGATTCAAGCTAACCAGTAGGCCTTATTGCCTACTGACCGTTCCAAGTCGGTAACCCTGTTTTCACCACCCTTTCTGTTGTGTTTTGTATCTTTCATGGTATTTTCAACTCCTTGTTTGCAGTACAGTTTGGACCTACGATGCCATTGCGCTCGGACACAGTGGTTTCTATAGGACCCTATATCTCATTTTTGTAGGGATGTGGCGGAGGCGCACCATTGATATATCGGTGTAGATTGGTAAAACAAAACAACAGTGTGGATCATGGCTGGGGTATGGGGTGGTGGGGATGTGGGGGATTGGGGCGAAACAAATTGATAAATTTATAAAACAAAACAACATAGAGATATGTAAAAAAACACTAAAAAACACATTCGGGTGGTGGTGATCATGGAGTGATGGTCGGTGGATGCGGGCAACATAGCTATAGGTGTAGAATTGATAAACCAAAACTCGGTTTTCTGGTGTGGGCTGGAGTGGGGGAGGGGTGGGTGGGTGGGTGGAGGTAAAGATGGATGGGAAATGTGGGGTGGGGAAGAAAAAATCGGCCTTCGGTGGATGGTTATATTTGTGTAAGAATTGAATAAAGCAACCCAGACACAGAAATATGTAAAAAAAAAAAAAATTAAAATAATGAGTGTGGGTCGCGGTGGGGCGGCAACATAGCTATATTTGTAAGAATTGACCGAAACAACACAGGAATATGTAAAAATAAAATCGGGTTGGGGGAGGGTTGGGGTGGGTGGTCGTAGAGATCATGCCCCAATATGGGTGAAGTATGAATAATATGCATAATGCTATAAAAAATCCCAAACCAAAAGTGAAGATATATCCAACAGCTTACACGCAAACCTAGATATGCCTTTATTGCACATTATATGGGCCATCAAAATTTGGTTTACATGGTAGCCCAGAATGTGTAGAAGACAGAATTACTTGCGCAACCTTTTACAACATACTAAAAGGAAACCAATTCCCAAATTTTTATTTGAGCTAGGACAAGAAATGTAAGAGATATAGATCTGTAAACACAGCCTACATGCACAATTTTATGTGAAATGAGACACATTTTAAGGGTTATCATAATCTGGGTTCCATGGGAGCCCATGGGTTACAGGAACCAACATTACTAACTCAACCCTTAATATAATGCTATAAGGAAGCACATGGCCAAATTTGCTTGTGGTAGGATAAGAAATGTAAGAGACATAGACTTATAAATACAGCTTACACGCAAACATTGCCTGCGTTATTACAAAAGCTCTCTTATTCTTCGAATAGTCGAGCTAAACGGCATCTTAAAATAGACGCTCTGTAGTGCAGCTGAGGGGTTAATAATGATATTTGAGAATATGTAAAAAATCTTTAGTATTGACTTAAAGTAATATGTTCTACTTAAGTTGCTTTATGAATACGGGCCCTGGTCTGTGACCTATATATATTGATGTCATATACAGTATCTTACATGAGTACTCATTCATTATTGAATTTATTAAACGCGTTGGCAAAATGATATAACGCGAGGCTCTTTCCGATCATTATATAATTGTTGCTAACAAGTTTAATAAATTCAATAATGAATGAGAACGAATGTTAGATTATATTTATCACATAACTCACATATCGACTTTTATTGCATTTTGCCTGTCGCTTTAACACGCGAAACCGACATAAACCGTCGGTATTGGATCATAGGCATTATCAATTATTTTTGACAGCGCATACTAGGCTCATTTGCATACTTATATAACTAGTGGTATATCGAACATATAGAATGGTGTTATTCCACTCCCACAACGTACGTTATGTGATAAATATGTATACTGAAGGTTTTATGAAGAATCAAACAAGTTAACCCTATGATAACAGGTTATGTTTTTGCGACAAAAAATTACGTTTTAACTCAAAATTTGAACTTGTCTGTCACCTTGAATTTTATATATTTGGAAGTTCTTGTGACTATTGCCATGTCATGAATAGTCACGAATACTGTCTTGTCATGAAAGGTCATGTGACTTTTGCCATATCATAAAGTGTATATATTAAACATTTGATCAAGAAATATGACCAAATAAAAAATCACAGAATGACATTCCAACCAACAATTTGAAATTAACTATTATCTTGACCATAACGTTTCAGTTAGGTCAGGTGACTGTTGTCATTTCGTGTATATATATCAGAAGTCTGATCAGGAAATATAGCGAAATGATACCCAATGTTAATATTTTGAGATGACAACCACAAAGTGATTTTTATGAATCCATTTTTGATCGAAAAGGCGACACAATTTTTTTTTCAATGGTTCATTATACGCCTATCAATGTTTTCCTCCACCAGGGTTGTGGGGGTACACATGTAAAAATTGATTGTCTAATTCCCATCCCTAGGAGCAACATTGACGACTAAATTTCCAGGATAGAATATATTATTTCAATGGGTGCATTCTGGGTTCTGCCATCGGCAACCACGTTGGTTAACTTTGGGTTACCGATAGCTACCGATGATAACATATGGTTACCAACGTTATACCGATTGGATAACGACGATGACCGATGGTAGCCGATGATTACCGAGAGTGCTTTCGTTAACCGATGGAAGAAACCTGAATGCACCCAATATCAAATATCCCCATGTTGGTACCGGGTTCTGTGTAATTCCCTACACCAGTGTCATCATTGTTTTCTAATTCCCCGGGTAAGCACCCAGCCCCACATTGGGGGAAAAATTGATAGGTGCATGATTGTGTGTTGAAATGCAATTCTAACAGTGAAACAATGATAACAAGAAAAAAAAACATCTATATATATATATTGCATACAGTCTTAGGTTAGTAAGACTTACGGCGTCCCTAGTTTTTTCTATACGTATTGCTTGCATGGCTAATTGTAATACTTGTTGAATACTTCAAGATTAATAAAACATATATACTTTACAAAACCGGAGGAAACATATAATTCGGTACAACCGATGGATGCTCCCCGAAATGTATCCTCAACTTATCATATGGCCTTGTATCACCCAGCAGTTTTCAATTTGCAGTTCCATTAGTAGTTTTTGACTTATGCTTCGGACAAGAATTACAAGTATAGAATTACAAAAGACAATAACTCTAATTTGAACGGAGATCGGCTAAAGATCTCTGCACTTTCTCTCATTGCCCGTTAACATTGTGTGAATTGTCATTGCAGTCCCATTAGTAGTTTCTGAGTTATGCTACGGACATGAATTATAAGTACAAAATTCCAAATTCTATTTTGAATTAAGAGTTATGGTTTTGTGCTCGAAACTTCCTCTCATTGCCCTTTATCACTGTGTTAAGTTTGATTAAAGTCCCATGAGTGTTTTTTGAATAATGCTCCGTACAAGAATTGTAACTATAAAATGACACAGGACAATAACTCTAATTTGAATGAAGAAAGAGTTATGGTTCGTGTGGTCTGCACTTATTCTGACTGACTTTATAAACATGGTTACTACTTTACTGTATAAACTATATTGCTATAGCCAGCATGCTTTTGTATGTGTTGCAAGGAGTCTTACAATATATGTCTAGTAGTTAATACGTGTTCTTCTCTCTCTCTCCATATGTACGCCCGTTACATGGATATATAAAATGGTGTCAGAACTATAGAGTGATAATTTGGATTAGAAGTAACATTAGACAAAATGGCTAAAAACTTATCGCCACCGGAAGGTCTGTGTTTGAAAGGAAATTTGAAAGAAAACTTGGAAGGTTTAAGCAAAAGTTTGACATTTACATAACGGTAACGGGAATTAAAGAAAAAGAAAATGAAATAAAAAGTTGTACGTTATTACATGATTCGCTGGAAAATTTCAACACATTCACTTGGGATGCAGAAGGTGACAATAAGAAAGTGAACAAAATTCGAAATTTGAGCAGTACTGTAATCCACGAAAGAACATAGTATTTAAACGCCACCGATGACTCCTCACCTTGATTTCTAATGTTAAATCGGTGGCGTTTAAATAGTATGTTCCAGTGATGAGTTCATCACTGATCTGAAAATACTAGCAAGAAGCTGTGAATTTGGTGACATTTAAGACTATCTGATAAGAGATCGAATTGTATGTGGAACAAGATCTGATGCTGTGAGAGAACGATTATTGAGAGAGGTAGACCTAACATTGCAGAAAGCAATCAACCCTCAGAAATTTCGAGGTCGCAGATCATAGCTATGTCAAAGTTTCAGTAGTATAAGTATTTTACTATCAAATTTCATAATCCATCAGTACAAATGAAAATTACTATTTCTAGTACTTGTTTATGATAAAGTCGTTTTAGGAATTTCTCACACCTAATTAAAAAGTTTTGGAAACAGTCAGCTTCAATAGCACTGGTGACGTCGGAGTCCACGTAACCGAGTAGATACCAATTAGACCGTGAGCCATACACTTTTTTGTTACCATCTCAAGGGACAAATTCTTACTAATACCATGTTATTGAGTACCTTGTAGAGAAACAAAATATCCATGATGGCAGTTTGAACAGGGTAGCTGATTCCTGTTATTAGAGTTATCTCCCCCTTGTAAGCAAAACTCTTGTTTCTTTAAAAAATCGTTTTCGATGAAACTAGAAGAGCTACAGGTCTAATATTTTGCATGTATTATACATTTAGGGTGCTCTACCAAGTATTTAAAAAATGGTGACCCCAGGGTCAAATATGGCCCCGCCTCGCGGGTAAAATATTTTCATACAGTTATATAGGAAATCTTTAAAAATAAATAGTTTTCTCTAAAACTGTAAGAGCTAGAGGTCCCATATTATGCATGAAGCATAAGCTTATGGTCCACTTGCAAGTTTGTTAAAATGTTGACCCTGGGGTCATATCCGCCCCAGGGGTCATATATTTACATAGAGTCATATAGAAACATCTGTAAAATCTCTTCTTTAAACAAAAACAGCCAGAGGTCTACTATTTTGCATATTGTACAAGCTTATGGTTCTCTACCACTTTTGTTCAAATCGTGACTCTGTGTCCAACTATGGCTCGGTTCTGGGGTTATTGAATTGAACTGAATTGGGTTTTAAGGCGCACCAACACATGAAAGGTTATATGGCGCCTAACAGACATGAACATGCCAGGCTCATCCTCCATGTACATCGAGATAAAATATGGAGAATGGGCCTAGGACCTTCTCACCCTGAACTGCAGAGTTGCTGCAAATTCTATTGTTGAAACTCCATTTACACTGGAGCTACGTTTATTAGTTTTCTGCCACTGCTCTTAGTGAAGTGAGCGAGATGGCACCTCAAACAATGCAGGGGTCATGATGAAGACCTTTAATGAGTATGAAAAATAAATGACAAAAATGAATATGAATAGAGGGTGGGGTCCTACCCCTCTGTATGTGACGGTGTGTTTGCAGTGGTTGTATCCTACCCCGGCAACCACACGGGGGAGGGGTTCTGGTGTTAAAGTTTTACAAAGAGTTATATAGGAAAGTCCATAAAAATATTCTTTTTCTGATACTACAACAGCTAGAGGTCCAATACGATGCATGTAGCATAAGAGTATCGATCTCTACCAATTTATTTTGTTCAAATGGTTATCTTATGGTCAAATTTCGCCCGGTCCCGGGGGTCACATATTTACATAGAGTTATGTAGGAACGTCTATAAACATCTTCTCTGAAACTACAAGAGCTGGAGGTGTAATAAGCTACAGGTAGCTTAAGACTATTGTCCTGTACTAAATAATGTAAATGGTGTCCCTTGAATCAAGCCTGGAATCAAATTTGATACTTCAAAAGCTAAATAATAGTTCGCATGTACCATAAGCTTATGATCCTCTACCTAGTTTGTTTAAATGGCGACAATGGGGTCAAATATGGCCACTACGGGGGTCACAGTTTTACAGATTTATATAAAGAAATTGTTCTTGTTTCTTAAAACATAAGAGCACTTTGAGACAAGGCGAATGGGTCTCTTGTTTATAGCTTGAAGTACACTTTTCATAAAATCACTTCAAAAGTTTTAAGCGAACTGAAATATATAGAGAATGTGACTTTTGATAAGGTATTCCATTATGAAGACTTAACCGTGTTTACATATCGCATATTGAATAAATCCACGAACTAAAATCACAAAGAAGACCAGTGCATTTTCGACAAATTGCAAAAAAAACAGAAAGAAAAAGAAAATGCATTTTACAGTTTAACTGTTGATTTTTAGGTGTTTGTTATACAAATTTTACAATAACCCACCAAATTACGACAAAATTGCACTTCAAAAACAGTTTATCAAAACTCTATCAAGGTGTTCATCTCATATAATAAGGCATATGTGTCGCTTAAAAGTATATGTTTATTCATGGGTTTTTTTAATATCCGTAATTGAATAAGTTTAAAATGAATTATCCATTTTTTTTTGTCTGGCTGGTTAGCTTTTTATATTGTATATATAGAGTTTTGAGTCTCAAACGATGTAAGTTATGTATATATCTCGTGGTCAGTAGGTTTAGAAACGATGTACATACGTTGTAAAATGTTGCTGTTGTTGGCGGGATAGCTACTTTAACTGCAGTAGCACCTGTATGTCGAACATAGCTTTTAGAGTAAACATCAGTAAACTAACCGTGATCACTAAATGTAATCTATCTCGATGCACTGGGTACTGATTCTTATCTGGAAGCGTTTAATTTTAATTTTATATCTTATATGTATGTTATATTGTCACATTAAGTTAAGAATCAGATAATATGTACTGAGTATTCTTAATTTTCCTGTTTTATCCCAAGGCATTAATTGCCAAGTTTATCAAAATAGCAATGAGCTGGGCATATATAAGGCTTGCAGGCATATTGCAACTCAACCTAGATGAACTTGATGCTGACTTGCTAGATAAGAGAGACCGTTGTGAACCCAGCTTCTTGGATATAACCTTTATGACGGATTAACATTTTAGTTGTATGTATTTTAATGCAGTCATCCTGCTTGAGCGCATACAGCCTGTTGATGCAGTGGATAGCACGGGGGACTTTAAATAATTCAGAGGACCCTGGTTCAAGCCTCACCGGAGCAAGTGAATTTTGTCGGTGTGTTCTCGGGCAAGACACTTTTACAAAAAATGGTTCGTGCAAATGCATATACTACTATTTTTACATTTCATATGCAGAATTCTTCATTGTGTTGTATATGGATGGGATAATTCAGGTGTAAAGATCCTTGAAATATGCATAACTTGTAATTAAAAAGTATTAAAATATACAACTTTTAAGATTTTGCGTTGCAATATGCAATGTTTAATTCATATATTTATGTTTAATACATAATCCAAATGTGTAATCATAATAAGTATTGCCATGACGCATATACCTAAAAAAGATTTTGTTAAAAAAAAGACACGTTAAACCGCACATTTTCTTTATCTAGAATCCTTTGGACTATGTGTCGCCTGTGCAATATATGTATATATCAGAACATGTTAATACTATTTATGTTGCAGTTACTTTGAGGAAGGCTTATACTTCCAGTTTGGCATGTGTCTTAACTTATCAGGCTTACTGAACACATATGTGCAATGCCATGAACATGGCTTAGTACTTAATTTCATCAATATATCATAACAATCCCTTATTCATATTATAATATTATATAAATAATGTTGAAAGGTTGTAAATTACTGATTCTTACAAGTTTACACATATATTGTAAAACCTATTAACTAAATTAAATGCATAAAAATGTGTCAATACTGGGTGGGGTAAATTGACTTCTAATTTAAAGCAAAATAGAGATTTTAAACTGAATTCAGTGCTAAAAAAGAGCTTATTTACGCTTTATGTAACTCAATGAATTGTAAACTTAAGTGCATCTTTAAAAAGTACATCAATAATTATTCACACAAGCATGACATTCAAAAATGAACATCAACAACTTATATGAAAGCGCTACAATGAAAACCTATTAATGTTCGATTTTTTATATAAGCTACCTGTTCCAGATTGCTATCATGGAAAAATGTAATCTATATACATTGCTCTTTTCAAAAAGTGATGGTAGAATTTGTCCCTTGAGTTGGTAACAATATCGAAAATGTTGCGTCCTGGCTCAAGGCCTAAATAGAGTGATCACGGGAACAGTCTTGCTAGTGGCACTGACGTTATCCGACAAGTCTGATATAAAAACTGTCTGTGTAATAAATCCAAGTCAAGTGTGGCACATTCAGTCATCCATATTTTCATCAGTACTCGGTGTCCGATTGTTCTGTTTTTCCGCCCACCATCTTGGTCCCTGGTACCAGTAAGCCATTTCTATTTATTTCCATCTCCATATCCTTCTATGTTGAAGTATTTGTTGTTGAATTCCTCTGAAGGCACCCTTAAAGACAAATTCGAATGCAAAACATCTCATAGGGATTCAACATTTGTTAAATGTTTTTATTTGTGCAAAGCCTCAAGAACGACGGCTACATATGAACATTTCCTGCTCATTTATAAGGAACTTATTGCCAAGGCACAAGGACATGTATGCCACCGTTTTCATAGAGTTTAATAACTGTTAGTCATTTATTATGAAAATATCAAAATGATAATAACACAAGTGAACCAGTATAAAAATGCTCTAATAACAATACACTGCATTGAAACAACACATATTCAATTTTCTGATGAGAAAAACATTTTTTCATCAATATAGTTGACTTTATTTGAACAAAATTAACAATTTCTATTTGCATCTTGTCAAATTAAGAAATATGACATAAGGCAGTTAACAATAACAACAACTTACTGTATACCTCTGATGTCAAACGCAGAGTACCAAATGGAAGCTTTCCTTTCTGCCCCCGGAAGTTGTACTGCTGCGCAAGCCCACTTTTCATGACTTCTTTCAGCATTCGACTCACAGTGTCTTTCACATTTTGTCCACCATACATGGACAGGTATTTTACCTGAATAAATAATATGAATATTAAAGAAGCTAACTGATCACTAAAATACTTGGGACAAGTAAAAACTCAGGGTTTACAAAACTTAATTTGTGTCATAACATGCAGTATTTACATTTCCTATCGCCATTGTCTGGTTGAGACATTTTGCTGAATTGTATTCATTCTTGCATGTATGCCATGACATTTCGATAGTGTTATCATTTATCCATTTTGACGTATCATTGAATGATATTAATGATTATTTATTACGTTTTAAACTGCAATCTTTTTCTTTACCATTATGATGACCCAATGTTGCGTGTAATTAAATTCAGGCGACTTCACCAATACCATATTGTGACACTTTTTAAAATTTGTAGTAACAAGATTAATTGAAGAACGTAATTTAAGGAATGAATCTCATGGTTTGTGTGTTTATGGACTCGCTCATTGCAGTCATATCCACATGAACACAAACAATGAAATTCAATTGTTAAATTAACGTTATTTATATATTATTAAGGGATATCCATTTTGATGAAAAGCTTGCAACACCTGAATCACTTTTAGTATGTTTATCTTCTTACCACAGATGAGTATGCCTCTGTGTCACATAATGTTTCTTCCAATGTTTCCATTTCTTCTTTAGTGTCCATATGGAAGCAAATTCCTCAGGAAGGGTAGGGCCACTCTCGTCCAATACAGGATCTCCACCTCTTGACAGGACTAGCTGAAGAAGTCTTTTTTTCGATGTTCTTGCAGCTCTTCCATGATTTTTTCCAGCAATGTCAATATGTGTGCATCACGGGATGAAAAATATAAATACACATTTGCCGAATAATCCTCAAGGGCTGTTTACAGAATGGCTTTTATTATTTCATGTTTGATACTGACATTATCAGATAATACATTAAAGTACAGTTTCTACATATTTTTGTTTAAGAGATGTTTTTCTTTTTTTCCCATTCGAACAACAGGAATATAGACATTACTTTTATTAATAGATCATTAATTATAGCACATTCTGAGCATGCCACGTTCACTTTGCAACATCACTTATATTTTCATGTTGATTCAATTTGATTGATTAAAAGTAAGTACAATCCTAGCTAATAAAAACAGCAATGAATGGCCAGATACATGTAACAGAAAGCATACACAACAATGCAATAAGAGCAGCAAGTCCATGTATACCACTAGAGTGAATAATGAATGACCTTACCATGTGACTTTTTGTTGCCAAAGCCGCAGAGTCTTCTGTATGCCTGGCTGTTGTTTGTTGTAACGTTTGATCAAAATCCTTAGGCAGGACATGTAGCCTTGCTGGTGGAGGTGGCAGACGTGTACTTGGTCGATTTGCAGGTGCCTGACTCTCGTTACCAGTACATCTTTTTGATAGAGGTATACAGGTTTCATAATCTGAGGAGTCGTCTGATATCCAGTTTGGTGCCCTGTTGATATCTGGAAAAAAATTCAACATTCAATTATTGATATATGTACAGTCAAACTTGGTTTAAGGGACCGCTCAGGGGAAATAACAAAAGTGGTCTCTTAATACAGGTGGTCTCTTCATACAGGCTCTAACAGTGTTCGACTTCTTATGAAATGGTAAGTTAAATATGTGCATGTACTTTGTATATACTGTACATGATTGTAAATGTTTGTTTTTTCAACACTTATAATTAAATTGTACATTTATTCACATTGTAGCTTGGTAAATATTAAAATTATATTTATTTCAACACGTTTTTTATTTTGTTTTATCATATAACGGGTCCGCGTGTGGAATAAAGAGCCAAAAATACTTTCTGCATCTGAATTTGTTGTAGGTCGTATTCCAGCTGTGACTGTTTAAGTTTAGATCGTGCCTTCTCATACGAGTCTGAAAATGTTGTACCTCATAATTACAGACACACATCATATGCGTGTCGTCAGGAACTTCAGAATACCCATTTCTTTTGACGTCACTTGTTGTAAGTTCAACTTAATGAACGGACATTTCCATTGTTTTTTATTCTCTTAAAATCACTTCATAAAAACATATTCTATGTAGGTTATATATTTTCTTTTACATTTACCAGGTGTTGTAGAAGGCTAACACATAATTTATTACTAGTGGTACCTAACTCGCATAAAACAATACATGCAACCATTAGATACAATAATGAACAAGAGTCAAATAGATATCTTAATGTATATTACTTATCACTCCTGTAAAAGGATTTTGATTGGCAGTGATCTCCAAGTATCAGCCAGTGGTTCTTTTTCCAAAACTGCACTATTTATTCGTGCTGATGTTTTGTAAGGCGGCCACAAAGCACACGATGTACCGTCCAACCAGTTGTTTGGCATTAGTGCTGTTTCCTCTTCATCAGTGAATATAGATATAAAAGTCGAACAGGAAAAGTAGCATTAAAGGACGACAGTAATACTGCAATCAGGTACGCCATGACTTACTTATACTGAAAACAATTGGCAAATTAAACTATCAGTATTTGGTCTGCCATTATTTTATACTTCTTGCATGAAATATCATGTTTTTGAACTAAGTGAACGATTTGCAGATTGCGTAGCTCATTTACATATGTAAAGGCATGCAGGCATCAGATTTTGATCAATGACTTAAGGTCTAACAGATATACTTAGCACAGCTTAATAAAGAAAATGAACATACTATTACATAAACTAATAATGTCAAACGCTAATGTCAAACAAATGATACAGTTATGTCAGATATCAGTGTTAGAATAGAAAAGATAAATCCGTACCAGTTACTTGTTTTCAAATAAATCAAGCCGAGGTCACATATTTAGACGCATAAAGTAAACCACTCTGCTGACTAGCCCGAATTCTTATATACTCGATGAAAACTCGTAAATTTTCCTTTAGCCGGACCATATAAATTAACAATTTTTCACTAGCCGAAATTCTTATATATACTCCATGAAAACTCGTAAATTTTCGTTTAGCCAGACTATATAAATTAAAAACAATTCACTAGTCCGTATGACAGTTTACTAGCTCCGGGCTTCCGGCAAGAGGGTTAATTTGAAGACAGTGTCGGTGATCAATGTTTATAACCGATAATAACGGAACATATACTTGAAAAAAGACCAGCAATGTATTTTGTACTTAAATATTAATGTATATATATCATTCACTTTATGGCAGAAAACCTACTGACAACATCAAAATGACTATAATAATTATACGAAACTGTGAATCAAAGGAATAACAACATAATGGTCCCTGTATGGTAAACGTACGCACTTGCATGTAATTTCACATATCTTTATTGTAAAAATATCTTCCTGCAACTGTGGAAATTCTCAATTCTGATGAGTGTAAAGGGTTTGTGTAAAAACTTCCCCAAATAACTTTCAAATATAAAGGCTGGGTACTTATCAAGCTCACCAAATCTTGAAACATCATTTGCCAGATGAACATTGTATACATATTGATCATCTCCATACAGTTGACCAAACTGGCTCACAAATGCAATAAGCAAATGATTTGCATAATCACACTAAGCTTGACAGAATAATGGGCTGGCAAAACAATAAATTGCGACAAAAAGAAGCTTGAAATGATAATAGAAATGTATGGGCAGCAAACTTTGAGAACAACTGGACCTATGTACAGTAAAAACTGAAGGAATTCTGTGGCCTTTCATCTTTCAACTTCATTCAATGAACTCCCCTTTCCCGGGAATTCAAGAGGCGGGTAAGATCTTAGATCAACCAGAATCTCAGAAATGTGAGTGCTGAATCTTGTCCCTTGCCTTCAATGGGTGGACCTTTCATCCAAAGCCTTTTCATGACTCCTAGGCAACCTAAATACATATAATCAATAGTAAATTAGCTCACCATACCTAAAGGGAAAGGGACAGCTATGAATGGTGTTGGACCATTGTGGTGCTCTTCGTGTTCCATCTCATTAAACTGCAAATCAGTTCGTAAAACTGCATTAGTTTCAGGAAAAGTCACTATCTTATTGTAATGTCCTTTTATGACAGCATTTATCATACCCGAAGTAACAAGATTAACCGTTTCGTTGCTTAATAAAAGCTCTGGCTGGTGTATCACATATTACACAAGAAATTTCAATTCTGATCTGTTTGAGGTATTTTAACTCCTGTGAGATAGAGAATGGTCATTTAATTAATAAAACTTTGCAGGAATTCGTGCATATTTTTTTTTTGTCTCCCAAGAATAGTGCTATTATAAAAGGTTTGGATTGATAAGGCTCTATTATCCTGCCTAAAATTGACCAGTATTGAGTGCTGGAACTCTTAAATAGGGGCATCCCATCAATATTTAATTGAAGATAAACTGCCCAGATAGCATGCTGACGTTGGATCGACGTTGGCAACAAGGCGTAACGTTGCGGTCGGACATTAGACGTTGTTGCGACGTCGATAAAACGTTGGAATTCGGCGTAAGATTACGGTCTCACGCAAACGTTGGAACGACGTCTATTCACCGTTGGAAAATCTGTAAAAACCGACGAAATGCAACCCAGCTAAAATGTTAACGTCGTACCAACGTTGGTCTAACGTCTGTTTTAACGTAGGGCTAACGTTGTACAACAGCGTTGGCCAAACGTAGTATTGTCAAACATCCCCAACGATGTCACGACGGTTGTCTACAACGTTGGGACATCGTTGGCCAACGTTGGATCAACGTTGAGACATCGTTGTGCCAAAGTTGGGCCATCGTTTAAACGTTGGACTAACGTTGTACAACAACGTTGGGTTAACGGTGTACTGCGACGTTGGCCCAACGTAATTTTGTACAGTAGCCGCAACGTTGGCTACAGACGTTGGACCAACTTAGAAACAACGTTGGGCCAACATTGGACTAACATTGTACAACAACGTTTCAGTCATCGTTGGACCAACGTTGTTAAACGTTGGTCCAACATTGTTTAAACTTTGTTTAAACGTTGGTCCAACGTTGTCAACAACGTCGTTGGCCAACGTCGATGCGATGTCGAAAATAAGACGTCCATGCAGCGTCGGATTACGACATAATTGGACATAAAGGGACGTAATTATCTTTTAATATAAACATACATTCCCTTGTTGATCACCTAAGTTTTATTCTTTTAAATGTGTTTTAATTCTTTTATTATATATAAATAAATAATTCAACTAATAGCTATATAAACATACTGAATATATCAATATAAAGAAACCAGTTTTATAGTTATAATACATTTATACAAATATTACAATATGTCAACGATCATTAAAATTGTGTCTTTATGAAGCAGAACAAGTTTTCTATATGTCCATCATGCAGCTCGAAGCGAATGGAACTGTCCATCTTTAGAAGTTGGACAAGATCACGTCGAAGCATGAGAAAGAAATTAAATTAAAATATAACAATGTTGTATATAGGCCAAATATTCGACTTTTAAAGACTGGAAAAGATAACGTTGGGGCAACGTTGTTGCGCCAACGTTGGCCCAACGTTGCTGTATAACTTTAATCCCACGTTGAAGCGTTGGCCCAACGTTGGTACAACGATGTCTCAACGTTGGTCCAACGTTGTAGACAACGTCGCTGCATCGTTGGGGCAGCTGGACAAACTTACTTTGGGCCGACGTCGATATACAACGTTGGACCAACCTTAATGCTGACGTTAAAAGAACTATCTGAATAACTGGAATGAGCATCTAAATCATCGTCATATAAATCAAAAACACTGCCAGTATCTGACGTCAGAATTCTCATCCGTAAAACTGTCAATATATTCTCGACTGTGAACATCCCTCTCAATTACCGAACCTTGATTGCGTGCACATCTTGACAATTAACAGCATGATTCGAATTTGCCAAGCCTTCTTGATCCCAATGACCCTGTGTTAACCTCTCATTTAAATAATTTACTGAATTTATTTCGTTTGCACTGTAGACTGATCAGAGTAAATGAAGGAGAGATGTTCTTTCACATTTGATCTCACTCTTCTGTAAAGCTGCCAGTGCGATTTTTCTGCCATTTCGTTTTACATAAACAAGTTCGTATAATTTCATTGAAAATACATGACAATGTAAATCTGCACACACAATCTAAAAATACAGTAAATAATACCTGTAACCAGACCCACATCAAATATTTAGTAATTTAATTAAGTTACTTTTCTCGTTAAAATGTTCATGCTTTAAAAAACCACACCAAGACGTAAGTTTAATTTACCTGCAATGTTTTCAAAGAATTATTTTGGCGCAAAGTGAAAATCTCACTACACATGTGCGCACTATTTATAAATATATATATATTTTTTAAACTTGTGAACATTTAATCATCTTGCTAAAGGTATAGCATGCCACATGATATGTTTTACGAAATAATTATGTTTTAATAAAACATTTACAATGAAAACATCTGGAAGACCGTGGGCACCTGTTACTCTGTCACGGTATGTCAGAGGGGGTGGGGGCGGGGGCAAGGTGGGTCTCATAACAGGATAACAGCAAATTGATTGCTGATAACAGTTAACAGTAAATTAAAAAACACTGAAAACAGTTAACAGTACATCTCATAACAGTTAATATTTTTTTCACAAAAACAGATAACAAAATAAACATTTCGCCAATGACAGGATAACAGAAATCCGAAAAAAAAACGGATATGGAGATGAAGTTAAAATGTTTACTGCTACTGTGGTTATCTTCAAGCCCAATCATTGTGGCTCTAAAAAATTAAAACACAATTTAAGCGGATGCTAGGGGGCTTGAGAGGTGTGGTGTATATATTACCTCTCTTGAACAGATTCAATAACACCGAGTATAATACCAGTTATATAGAGAATATTATGTGAGTACCTTTTACTTTCAAGTTTGCTAGGCGAGGCTTAGAAAACGAAGAATGTCGCGGCTGTAGAAAGTCGCCACGACTAAAAATCAGTAATGTTATTACTTACTGGTATTTTGGGATCTCCGAGCCCATTCTTTTTTACTTTAAAGTAGAATATCGCATAAGCCGGTGCTAGGGGACGTGGGAGTTGTTGCATCCTATATTACCTCTTACGAACAGACTAAAAAAACGAGTCTGCTACTTTTCTTTCTTGTTTGTGTCTGTTGCTTCTATTATATGACTATATCCCCTTTTCAGCATTTATTGATATTCACACTAGCTTCGTTTTACTTTTTAATACCATTTTGAGATATCACGTATTCGAATATGTGATATCACCCATTTGAATATCATTAATTATTTATTGATATCTTATATTCTAATTATGGATATCTTTCATTAATTTAAAGATATCTCTAAATCGATTCATAGATATCTTCTATTCGAATTATGGATATCCATAATTAAATTTAAGATATCCATAAATCGAATTAAATTTAAGATATCCGTCAATCGAATCCGTTAACTTTTGACGCCTGAAGTGTGTCAATTTCTTATAGTAGAATAGTAGTAGAATGACCCTAGATAAAACCAGTATTGTATTTTGTTTCTATTTTTACATGTACAGATCAGCCAGTTGTGCACATTTTGTCAAAATAAAAAATTGAAACATCCAATGGTGCTATTTTTACGTAGCTTTTGTGAGTATGAGTACCAAGATGAGTACCGATTCCGGTTTTTATTTTTATTTTGCTAACAGAGCACACCTATTATCAGATGCATATATACGTGTCCAATAAATGTATCTATTAATACTTACCTTTAAATAATCAGAATTAAATGACAAACTTAAAATTGTGATCTGAAAATAAACCTTTCCGATAGTCTGCGCCAAGGTATCGAGAAGGGTGATTTCCAGACGTCGATTCTAAGTAACGCCCAAATCGGTGCTCATAAATGCCTGTCACTCGACCTTCCCATGCCTGTCACGCGACCTTCACGGTCGTGGCTATCTTAAAGGGACTATGTTTTTCTTGGTAACGAATATGTATGCATACACGTATACATGGATGATATTTAGGCTATTAAAATATATTCTCATTTTCGATATTGCAAATTGTATCACATGACGTCCATTGTTAGCCGTGTCAAACACACATTTCGTATTTGACTATATGTACACATGTGTAATGGAACCTGGACAGATTGAGATATCTTGAGCAGGTACATTATTTACATCTGTATTTTTATTTACATTTTTATTTCTTGGTAAGGTTTCAGTTGATTTTAATTTTGATTTCTTGGTAATGTATGAATTGAGATATCTTGAGCAGGTACATTATTTGCATATGTCTTCTAGAAATGAAAATGTAAATTAAATACATATGTAAATAATGTACCTGCTCAAGATATCTCAATTGAAATTGAATCAGTCAACCTTACTAGCGATACAGGATATTGTATTGCATTGTCAAACAATGACGGTACTAGGTATATATTTGTATAAGGTATATAACAAACTATAGAATAGAAAGTGATTTTTTCGGACACATACAGATGTTCGCACCAATTCAATGAACTTTTCGTCACAACTTTCGTTATTCATTGAAGCGCAGTTGAAACTATTGTAGATTTTATACCATTGAACATATTTCAATACTTTATTTTGATTTTATTCGATGGAGATGGGATCTATAAACTTCGGAAATTAAAGGGGTCTGACAGATTTCCTGACCACTTTACAAAATTAATCAGGGGAAGGAAAGGACACGACCCTTTAGTAAGAAACGTCATGCTTGGTGATTGATCCCTCTACAGTCACTCACTATGCTTCATTTTTCTCTTATGCGATGACCCGACAACCTCGTGGGACTCGTGATTGCACCTTCTGAAAACCTGAAAGGAGAGGTTGGTTCATGAACTTTCGTCCGTCGCGATTTCTGGTCGTACTCTAGATTGGTTTTCTCTTTGGCTGCGACTGCTGTAGTTGTTCAGTACAATTCTGGATACATCCTGAGGTATTTCTAATTATGTTATTATAATAACTTATAGGTGTATCGTTTCCTAATTTCCCTGGATGTGGCCTATTAATATAGATTTCCTTCTGATGGGATGTACTTTTATTTACACTTTCTTGTCAATTTGAACGCTGGAGACAGGATAATAGCGAGGTTGTGTACACTTAAAATTGATGTAAGCCAACCAGTGGGTCATATTGCCTATTGACCGTTTAAAGTCGGTAACACTGCCATCACCACTCTTTGCGTTGTGTATTGTCCTTTCCACTGTATAGTTAATTTGCTTTGTTTGTGTACAGTGCGGATCTACGATACCATTGCGTTTGGGTGCTGTGATTTCTATAGGACCAGTTTTACTCATTATTATCTTAAGTATAATTAAGCCCATTCTATCGTCATGTGACATACATGCGTATTTCTGCGATTGAGGATTTAATAGCTGTATGTTAAGATTTACATGGAAGGCGTGTTCGTAGTCTCTATAGCTCTTAGTGTTTCACACAATTTCGTACTAGATTTTGCAGAATGTTTATGATTTTATTGTCGTCCTAGACACTATTTTGATATAAATCATGAGTTGCAATATTTATTGACATTCACACTAGCGTTTGTTTAGGCCATGGAAAAAATAGTCGTGAATCAGGTTTCCTGCTAAAATAAAATAGGGTAAGTAGGTTGATTATTATTATTATTATATTTATTTATTTTTACTACACGAAGGTAGAAATTACAACCAGAAAACATAATTCTAAACTCTGATTTTGAGCGCCTCAACGATGTATACATGTATTATATTAATATATATAGTTTAATATTGCAGTAGTATAGAAAGTGGGGGTATAGGCGCAGTTCCCAGTCCAGGGTTTCCCACCCGACGAGATGTCTAATGTTGATCAAAATGATATATAACAGGCCGAACAACTAGTAAAACAACTGTACATAGTCTTGAACTAGGTTAGCAACACCACATCAAGTCCTCGAAAACAAAACCTAAAACTCGTCTCGCAAACCTCCCCTGGGAACTTCGTCTATACACCCACTTACCATACTACTTATAAAATGAATTGATATCTTATTTCAATCAATTTCAAATTCAGAATCGTAGACGCTTTTAGCCTCAATGGCTAATCACTTTCAAATCCAACACCGTTGACGCTTCTAGGCTCAAAGGCTAAGCAAAATCAGAAGGAACAAAGCAATTATCTTTAAGTTTTTTAGAACAGTTGTCACGTATTAATGTGTTGAATGTCCTTAAACGGTACCCAACTATTAAAATCCTCATTGTAACCTTACCATTTAACTAATGCTTGTTTCTTTTTGTAATCACGTCGTATTACTTTTTCAAATCTGAATATTTCTTGATCAGCTTTTGACATTTCCTATTCATAGAAGCTTCCATCAATGTTTTGGTTGTTCATATCTTTTATTTTTTGTACGTCACAGGATTTGTATATTGAATTTCATCAATAACAAATATTTCTTCTGTCCAATTTGGTGTATAACCTTTTTCGAACGTTCTTTTATATTTGCTAATTCTAATCTTGTCTCCTATTTTGAACTTTGGCGAAGCTTTATTAATGTTCATCTTTCCAAACAAGTTGAAATGGACTATTCCTTTATTTTTCTCATCACTGGCCTCAATCGTTGTAATTTTAATACTCCGATGTTTTGTATTATTGTATTTATCAACCATCGCCTGTAGCACGTCTAAATATGTATTTGTATTGTTTGTCGTGAAATATTTCCACATTTCTTCTTTTACTGTTCTATTAAATCATTCAATTACTACAGCTTTTCCGAAATTAAACGTGTGATACATTTTAATATTATTATCATCAAGAAATTTCTTAAATGTCTTATCATAAAACTCCACACCCTGGTCAACCCAGAACAATTTACAGTATCTTCCTGTGCTTATTATCTTTTGGAAAGCTTTAGTAATTTCTATATCAGTTTTATTTGGAACTGGAATAACCCAAGCAAATTTACTAAATACATCAATAACAGTAAGCAGGTATTTGACAACTATTTTGAAAACGATTGCATATCAACCAAATCAGCCCACCATATTGTATCTATTTCATTAACAATCACACGGCGTTGAGTGAACTTTCTTCTTATAGGTTTATGAAGTTCATCGGCCAGCTTATCAGTACATCTCAACGCCTTTTCTTGTTTTTTGATGCTCCAAGTCCTAGTTTATATTTTGCACTAATTACAGGCTTGACTATCAAATTCTTTGCAATTTTTTCTCCAAGCGATTTGGATTTGCTCGTTTTTAAACCGGCCAGCATGTTTTTATCGCACGTTGATTTATTATTAGGACTTTCGTCATAACAGTAATCATGATCTTTACAAATAGCATCTAATTCATTCGATGGTTCTCCATGTCAAGCGGATTACCCGGGCCGCAAAATTTATAACCAGGAATTGTAAGCCCCTTTTTAGGTAAAAGAGGGAGTAAAGCTTTAAGGATATCAATGCTTCCGCCTTTGCGTTTTAGAATTCCCTGTCCGATATTTTTATCCTTCTTCATTACTTGTGTAACTTAAATCTAAATATATCATTCCAAAGAGATTTTTAAAATTACTCACGTTGAGTAAAGTTCCAGTCTTTTTATCATTTTGTTTGTGAGAATAATTAGTAACGTCTCTATATATTCTTATGATATTAGCATAACTATATTCGGTTTCTGGGTAATAAATTCCATTTCCAACTTCCAATCTGGCTGATTGTAAATAGCAATGAGCATCAGCAGCATTGAGCTTAAACGTATCCAAAAGATGAGGATTTTGTGTTTGAGAAGAACTCTTGTCTGACCTTTGAAGATACACAAAAACATGGTTTGGACTTTTGACTCCAGCCGTTATTCTAAATACAGATTTTGTTAGTTGAGTACTTCCGCTTTCTTGTATCATTTCACGAAGGTAAGTCCATCCTGTTGTTAAACCATCTGAGTTAAATATCATTCTAGGTATCCATAAAACTAATTTATTAATAACTACTCGACCATCATCACCGCTTGATTTGAAAATTAACACATCATCTTCTGCCAGTTGCAAGCTAATTTGAAATTGAATAGGAGGCAGCATGTTTGTTTCCAAACCTTCAAAGAAGGAATATTTGTTTAATGTAATTATAGAGTCAACTTTTTGATTAGTTATGATAATCGCAAATCCTGAATTATAACCAACCTGATCATCTCGAGATTCTGCAGCAGTCGTATTATCTAAACAAAAGTATTCGTTTGTTCTAGTTGTCTTCGCATAATCGTCAGAAATTGCAAGCAAGCTTTTGACATTAACAAATCTGTGAAGATTATTTCCATCGTAAACTATTTTTCCATTTTGCTTTATTTGCATTTGATCAATCAGCGAAGCTGCATCGTTAATTAAAGCAATTCTGTCAGCGTCTGCGAAAGCGGCCCCATCAGCAAGCTTGTTTACTTGAAAACCGATTTCAAAATATGCATTATACCAATCAAAGTAAGAACTTCTATCATTTAACGTAAACTGATAACCACTTTTCATTTGCCCTGTAGCATTTCCTGGTTGTGTTATAGCAGTATCTAACTGAATAGGTACATGTTCATATCTAGTATGATATTTATCACTTCAAAACATCTATGTATACTAGTAATTAGATTAAATTAATCGTTTAATTTTTGCATGAATTCCTCTTCCAGATAGTAATCTGTTAATTTTTGCATTTACATCTTCTTCAATTACATTATCAGCTACAACTTTAGCTACATCTTTTGTGGCAGATTTTGAAAGTGCTTTTAAAATTATCTCACCTTTTGGTTTAGGTTTAATAACCGAAACTAATGTATCAGCAGCCATTTTACCTACTTCATTTCCAAGTATTTTAGAACCACTTTCTATGATTTGTTTACCAGCAGTTTCTAATGCTTTCTTGCCTGCTGTTTACAGACTCACTAAATATTTTTGATCCAACTTTTGAAAAAAAATCAAATATGCCAGCTCCAGTCAATCTGTAAACTTCAGTATAGGTTCCCATACTAGTATCATAAACTTTTTTTAATCGCGTCATATAACATGTGTTAGATAAAACATAAGTTACTCAACTTGTATTACAGTAATTCGTTCAAAACAAATCGAAATGACGTATAAACTCAATTAAGATTAATAATTTTACCGGAGAAATCAGTTATGTAGATATTAATACTGGTAATGATCGTTTTGTTTACTCCACAGAACCCGACTCTTATCGGTTCATCTCTTAAAGTATATGAACTCGTAAGGTCGGCTGTATTTATTTCATAAATAACATCCCCATATGATCCATCAACAACAGAATTACTTATTCAATCACAATGAATATATAAAGTATCAATAGAATTTGTTATGTTTGGTACTACTATCCCAAATTTCGTTTCTCTAATAACTGCATCTTTGTCAGACCCAATCAAAATGTGAAAGTTTGATTCTCTCAAATCAAATATGAAATTATTATTAATGGTAACTAAACACTTGAAACTTGATGAATCAAATTCAATTCTTATTGGGACAGGTACTCACCTGGTAAATCACCATTTACAGTCAATGTTTCTTTTATATAATTATCGATATCGGCATAACTGTAATTTCCATTTGTAAAAAATAATACTTTTCCAATCCGTTCCATTGTGATACCTTATCACTTTGTTATTAACATCCTCGCTAATATTATACCACGACTAAGTCATAAAATTAATCTTATCGAGTCCGATACCATACTGTTTGTTCTTGTCCATTATCAATGGTCTATCAAATACGGTTGTCAAATTATTCGGTGTATTTCAGCTCTTAATTATTGAAGCTTTTTCTGGTGATAATACATTTTTTTGTTCCATATAACATAAGTAGATAACATTAATTACCTACGTAAACATTTTAAAACTAGATTTTTCAAAAATAAAAACTTGGGTAGTACAACGTCGTATGTTTAATCCTATATAAAGTATTTGCTTTTTGTGAGATCTAATTCAAATATTTCTTTCAATATTCCTTTGTTATTTTCTATTGTTGGATATAAGAACTTCTCCTGACCGCTAGAAGCACCTAAATAAAAATTGTCTGCCTTTCCCCCTGTGTAAGTAAAGTATATTTCAAATTTATAGCTCCCGGATTTTCTAATGCTTATTCTCCCAGTAGTACCAAAAGTAAAATATGGATCAGTGGCTATAAATGGATTTGTTACAAAAGTAAACGGTTCAAGAAAGAGCTGATGAATGGTTTTTTGAAGTGGTTTTCGTGTCGGGTATGACGCATAACCAACATCATCTTTCATGATGCTTATTCCATATATTGTTGCCTCAAACAATACAATCCAGCTTGCATTGTCTATTTTTACTTCCAACTCATCAATTATACCAAGAATTGCTGTGTGACGACTATCAGAGTTTTGATTATGCTCTTTAAGAGAAGCTATTTCACCATCAAAAGCTTTGCTTCTTTCATCCTGAGCAGCTCTCATTTGTCTTCAAACACCAGCAATAGCAGTTAAGAGTTTATTTTTATAAACCATTTTATTCAAAGCAGTCTTCAGCGACTTACCGTCAACCATTTTCTTTTTGATGTCTTCAAACCCTTTGTTGATATTGACAACTTTAGTGTTTATCTGTTCATTTGATATTGTAGCATACAGCGGCTTCAAGTTCATTGTTATCAACCATTTGTTTATTGATTTCTTTAATTCGCTCTTTAATACTGTCAACACCAACTTGTATTTTTTTTCATCTTTCAAACCATATTGAATATCAATCATTTTCTCATGGTTTGTCTGTAATTGCTTTTGTATCAGACAAATTTTGTCACCAACACCTGTTGTCCAATATTTCATCATGTCTGGAATTTTATCAATACTATAATCACGTATGATCTTTGCTACTTTTCTTACAGTAAATTGCTTTGTTGCTACATCATCTGCTTTTTCTGGATTACCAACACTGATAATTCTATTTTTATTCATGTCAAGATCACTTCTCCGAATATTTTCCTCGTTCTTATCCTTGTGAAGATAATTAACCAGATGTTTCTGTTTTACATACTCAGACAGAACAATACCAAAATTTGTAATATTAACACCGCCTGAGCTAGTTTCCTCGCTTCGAAGATCATTAAATGTCCCATTAATATGATTAGATTAAATTTCACCAGTGAAGTTTCTTTTGACCAACTTCCTAGGGTGATCAAGATACAGAAAATCGTACTGTTTGTCAGTTGCTTTTCTGTACTGCTCTTTGCTAACACCTTGTTCGTTGGAAAGCATACCCAGCTCACGATTAACAGGAGTCGCGAAGAAAATGTAATGAGGACAGTTCAACCGAATATCTTTGTGAATTTTGTAGTAGGATTGTGACAAGTAAATCACGCAACAATTCGTATGCCTGCCTTGGATGAAATAATTGACAATATCATTTTGGTTACGCTCGCAAACATAATCATCGAAAATAGCTATCTTTTGAGTATCAGAATCCAAATCACTCACAGGGATAACTTGATCATTCGAACACTCCAGTATGTCTTCGACTGGGATTTTATTCTTTTTTGCTATCTTTCCAATGTTTTGCGACCTGATACTCCGACTGTTCCAAGTTTTTGGCAAACAAATACATCTCGTCATAGTAAACTAAAGGTTTTAACAACATGTGAACTAATTTATTTGTCTTGCCAGATCCTGAATTACCACATATAAACATTCTAAAACAACAGTCCGGCATGAAGTTCCATATCTGTTTGAAATTACCGTTGTCTGTCTTCATGTCATAGTTCGGAATTTCCATTATAATAATACTTGGATAATACTTAACTAATCTTAACTCATGTTATTTTATCTAAAAAGAAATATAAAAAGATCGGACAGGGAAAGTAGCATTCAAGGAGGACAGTCAACCACAAAACACATAAGCAAACACGCAAACAGACAAACAAGAAGGCAAAAGCAATAATAAATGCAAACGACATCACAAACACAAAAGGTTTGACAATAGGGCTACCGCCTTGGAACGGTCAGTGGCAAAGTAGGCCACTGGGGCTTTTAACCGGTTCTATAGTGCAACAAACCTCACACTTGCCCTACTATCATCCCATTAAAACAGGACAGTGTAAATAAAGAAATCCCCGCCATGATAACCCTATAGTATACATGTCTTTGTTAAAGTGGATAGAATTAGCGAATAAAATGAAAATATCGAATAATCTTGTTAACGAATATCAAAATAAAGTTATTCAAAAAAGACTAGAAACAGGAGCTGGCATGGATTTATACCAAAAGATGCTCGAGCCAGTAACTAGCAGAATAACAGAGCAAACAAACCAGCTAGCTGAACATTTGGTTACCCTTCCAGAAATACGCAATCAGTGGGTTATACTCCCGGAGGCTCTACGCCCGCAATTAGCTGCCCCGCCTGAGCGTGGAGCCATAGCACCGCCAGTGTCACCACCGCCACCACCGCCACCACCACCACCACCACCACCACTCGTTTCTAGAGATAAAAACCGGCTATCGTGCAAACCGTAGATCCTTAAGACCGGGCATCGTCGACTGATTACAGAGCGGAAATGGAGCGGGTAATAAAGTCTAGACCAAAATTAAGAAAAGCTTCAGATAGAGTGCTTGAGCCAAAACCCTCCAAACCCGTGGAAACATTATTTGAAAATTTTAAAGAAAAACGTACTTCAATCGAGCCTGAGGAAAAAGAAAAAATAGAAGAAGAAAAGGAAGAATGGAAAGAAAAAGAACCTGCAGCGAGGCCCAAGAAACCCAAACCACTGTATGATATTGACTTGGATGCTGGCATAGATAAAGAAGTACTTGATGAGTATGGTTTGCTAGTCCCATCTAAAATACTAGGTATTATGGATGAAGTGCTGATTATAACAAACATGTCAAAAAGGCTGGGGATATACATGATCAGCTGACTCGTGATACAGCAGGTCTGATGAGAAAAATACGTGGCCTCGATCCAGAAAATCTTGAAGAATGGTTAAAAAAGGTGATAGATCCAAGAACTATAAAAACTTAAAAAAACGATTAGAAACCCCGAGACTGTTAGTGATAATCGAGATCAATATATATGGGAACTACTAAGCTGGCTATTGATATAAAAGCTATAGAATTTTACAAAGAGAGGTTACCAGAACAGCAAAAGAGACTACAAAAAAGACATCCGGTGAAAGTATGCAGCAGAAAAGAAATTCATACAAAATAAGCAAAGATGGTCACTACGGTATGCTTCAAATTGATATATCTAATCGTGTTAGTCATCGCAAACTAATTGCTAGACAATGAGGATCAGTTGTGCTAGATTTGAAAGTAGATGGTGATTTTATAGACTTGGTGACAAAGCGTTACAACAATGGAAAAGCATACTCGAAGCTATCTCAAAATGCATTCAAAAAACTGATAGAATTATATGATTTACCAATTCATAAAAGTTCTTCAAAGTACAAGAAGATTTTAGGGGGTTGTGTAGAATATTACAATAGTACTGATGATTTGGTTAATTATCTGGAGTTAGTATGTGGAAGTATCAAATTGGGGAAATAATAGTCCACAGTTGATAAATAAAGGTATTGGTATAATCGACGAGTTATTAAAAAATGGTAAAATATCAGCTGGAGAACATGAGCAATTGTTTTCTAAATATTTCAATTAATCTAATTATTATTATAATGAAAGAAATAAAAAGCCAGGAAGAATTAATTAGTTACTTGACTCGACAAGCGGCAGTATATAGACTTGGTTATAAATTATGCGGTAGAATTAACATGGGGTTACAAATCACAAGCGGGATAATTGGTTGCTCTGCTGCATTGGCATTGTTTCCAGCAATTCCTGTTTTCATAGCTATTGTTGGAGCAATTCCCCCAATAATTGCAGAGAAAAAGGTTTTCTTAAAATCATATCATAGGAGTTTCAAACAACTTCTTTCATATGTGCAAACATCTAATATGCCAGATGTAGAGATAATCTCATCATGCTTTTCTAAATATTCCACCTGCAGCAAAATGATAGTTTTACTGAACCCCTGGAAAGGTATATTGAGAGGTATAAGTTAAATGTCTACTAAGCATCCGTCAAAGTTAAATGGTTGCTAGTTCTTTTGCAACCTGTTTCCATATAGTATCGTACTTGTTTCTAGTGGCTTTTGTCTTAATTGGCTTTGTTTCTTTTTTTATTTCTAACAGCTTGAATATCTTCTGGAAAATGTAATTAAATTTAATTACTCTTTTCCGGCCTCCTATCTTATCTAAAAATTGTACAGTCTTGTAAAACAAATCCTCGCATCTCTGCTTATCTATTGGAGATAAATTATACTTTTCTAAAAGTTTTTCTAAGTGATATCTTCTGTGATAAACGCTCTTCTTGCGAACTCTCCGATAATCTGCAACAAGATCATATCCATTGTGAGTCCCACATTCGAAACAAATACGTTCTCCGTTAAAAACTCTACATGTGCAATTACAATTTGCGATTGCATAGGTGCAGTTGTAACAAAGTCTTTACCCAACACAATCCTTACAGTGTGTCTTTTTGTCGACTATGTAAAACAAAAAGCAATCCATGCAAAATTCAAAAGAATCAAAAACACCTAATAATCTCTTACAATATATACAGTTCATCATATAATATACTATTATTATTATTTATTTAATTAGGGCTTAAAAGAATAAGAATAGCTTTATATTATATGGTATACACAGATGATACAGAAAGTCTCAGGAAAGATTGTGAGAAGCAGGCTTTATTGGTTTATTTTGAGGGTATGCAAAAAATGGATAGGGAACTATTAATTTTCATAAACTTCAAGGATTTGACTGAAAAGATTATAACCAAAGCCCAAAAGATGAAACTGCCATGGAAAATAAGAAAATATGATATGAAAAGGGCAAGAAGCTTGTGCAACAAAAAGATCTCACAAGCAACTAGAGGCCCGGCAGATATTAATTTCTTTAATTACTACTATGTTGAGTTATTGAAGGCGGAAATTGATATTATTTTTTTATGCTGGTTAAATGAATTAATTAATTACTTAATGGCTTAAATAATGTTTTCTATACACTTATTATATAATGAGTCTCATAAAATTACTTGAGAAATCTCCAAAACAATACAGCAAGGTCTTCAAAGTTATGATTATATTTGAGAACATACCAATTCTTCAACTTCATATAACAAAACCGCTTATTGCAAAATTGCTTGGAAAAGAATTAAAAACAACAGGCGGTTTTAAAGAGTCTATTTACATGATAATGACTTTTAATAGAGTAACAAGTGTTCACAAAGAAACAGGTGAAATAACTACATTCAAAGTAGCTCATTTTATTTCCAAAGCTACAATAATCTCAAATAAAAATTAAATTAATGAAGCGTTAGATTTATCACTTATGTCAACTATGAAAAGTATTGGAGAATGGATGTCAGATGGAAGTGGTTGGCGTATTACGGAAGTAGATAGGCATCATGTAAATTTAATAAAGTGTAAGCCTTTGAGTGGCAGCTCTTATTTAGAATTACCAAAAGAACTACAACATCATAGAAAAGGTTTAATAAATGTAAAAAATAAAAAAGATAATGAGTGCTTTAGATGGTGCCACTTGGCTTGTAAATTTCCTGTTGCAAAAGATCCCCAAAGAATAACAAAGTACAAAAAGCATATTGGTGATCTTGATTACAGCGGAATTACTTTTCCTGTTACATTAAAGCAAATCCCCAAAATAGAAAAACAAAATAATATGCGTTTTAATATATTTGGGTATAGAAATAAGCAAGTATATCCTTTATGTATATCAAAAAATAAAGCAGAAAGCACTTGCGATATGCTTTTAATTGATAAAGAAGATAAAAATCATTTTGTATGGATAAAGGATTTTAACCGGTTAATGTATAATCAAACTATGCTTAAGGAAAAAAATGGTTTTGCAGAATGTGTTTGCAATGCTTCAAAATGAAAAGGGTGTTAAATAAACATGAGCCTGATTGCCTTTCACTTAATGGCAAGCAAGCGATAAAAATGCCAAACGAAGATGAAAAGGTTTATTTTAAAAACTACGACAGACAATTAATTGTTCCTTTTGTTATATATATACTGACTTCGAAGCGATAACTGAAAACGTTTTTTAAGCTTCTAACGATCCCTAAAACTCATATACGGATGCCTATCAAAGACATACTGATTGCTGTACAAAGTTGTTTGTTGTTATGATGATAAATATTCTAAACCGGTTGTTACATACAGAGGACCAAATGCTATTTATAAATTTATAAAACAGATAATAGAAGAAACATATTGTAGAAAAACTATGTGGCAACATTTTACAAAAGACTTAGAAATCATGACAGAATCACAGGAAAAAGAATTTAAAGCTTCTATAAAATGACATATTTGTGGTAAGGCTTATGTGAAGGGGGATAAGATGGTTAGAGACCATTGGCATGTAACTGAAACGTTCAGAGGAAGTGCTCATGTGATTTATAATCTTAATTTCAGGTTAACTAGAAAGATACCTGTTATATTTTACAACTTGAGAGGATATGATTCTCATTTTATAATGCGACATATTGGAAAGATTAAAAAAAAAAAATGTTATACCGAACAACATGGAAAAGTATATGGCTTTTATGTTGGGAAAATATTTGGTGTTCATTGACAGTTTTCAGTTTATGTCACAATCGCTTGAAAATTTAGTAAAAAACACCCCATCATTCAAGTACACTTCACAAGAATACTCTGGTGAAAAGATAGAACTGGTGAAGAGAAAAGGAGTTTACCCCTATAACTATATGAATAGTTTTGAACGTTTCAAAGATAAACAATTACCCGATAAAAAACGTTTCTACTCTATGTTAAATGATGAGCATATCTCAGATGGAGATTATGAGCATGCTAGAAAAGTATGGAAAACATTTAAAATACAATATATGGGAAAATATCATAATCTGTATTTGAAAAGTGATGTTTTGCTGCTGGTTGATGTTTTTGAAAAATTTAGAATAATGTGCTATGGTATTACAAATTAGATCCTTGCCATTACTTCAGTAGTCCTGGTTTGGATTGGGATGCTTGTTTGAAAATGACTGGTGTTAAGCTTGATTTAATTACTTGATATTGATCAATATCTGTTTGTAGAGAAAGGGATGAAAGGCGGTGTGAGCTACATTGCAAAACAGATATTCAAAAGCTAATAATAATTATATGAAAGTCTATGATAGTAGTAAACAGAGCAAGTATATAATGTATCTTGATGCCAACAAGTTGTACGGGTGGACGATGTGCCAGCCACTACCAACTGGCAACTGTAAATGGGTTGATAGTTTTGAAAAAGGAAAATCAAACTATATTGTTGAGTGTGATCTTGAATAACCTGAAGAGCTGCATGACTTGCATAATGATTATCCTCTTGCTCCTGAAAGTCTAAATATAAAAGATGAGTGGTTGTCGGATTATTGTAAAACTTTAAAAGAAAAGTTTAACTTAGGATCTAGCAAAGTAAACGAACTTGTTACGAACTAACAGGTCAAAAACAAATATGTTACGCATTACAAAAGCTTGAAACTGTTTGAAAAGTTAGGATTGAAGGTTGGTAAAATACATATGATACTACAGTTTGATGAGTCGACATGGCTGAAAGTATATATAGACTTTAACACTGCCAACAGAACAGCAGGAAAAGACGCTTTCGAAAAAGATTTCTTCAAGCTTATGAACAATTCTGTGTTTGGTAAAACAATGGAAAACTTGAGAAAATGAGTTTATGTTAAGCTAACGCATGACGAGGAAGTCCTTTTAAAATATGTGGCGAGACCATCATTTATTTCATGTAAAATGTTTAATGAAAATGTATTTGCTATAAACAGAAATAAAGAAAGACTAGTTTTAAATCGTCCTTGCTATGTTGGTATGTGTATTGTAGACTTGTCGAAATACTTGACGTATGATTTCCATTACAATTATATTAAAAATAAATATAATAAAAAAAGCTAAGTTGTTGTTTACTGACACTGATTCGTTGGGCTATGAAATTAAAACAAAAGATGCATATGCAGATTTTTATAAGAACAAGGAAATGTTTGATAATAGTGATTATGATTTGAAAAACAACTTAAGTTTCACTTTAATGAAAACAAGACGGTTATTGGCAAAATGAAAGATGAGGCTTGTGGTATACCAATTGTTGAATTTGTTGGATTACGGAGTAAATTGTATTCATATGTTTTAGACAATGAAGTCAACATGCAAAGGCATCAAAAAATGTGTTTTCAAAAAACAATAAGTACACGATGATTACAAAAACATTTTATTCTCGGCGACAGAGGCTCATTATCAAATGATTAGATCTAAAAAACATGAGATAGGCAGTTATGAGATTAATAAAAAAAAAGCTTGTCTGCATATGATGATAAAAGGTACATATTAGACAATGGTCAAGATACTTTAGCATATAAAAAATAGTTGTCGTAAAAATGATAATTGAAATAAAATATAATATATTACTTATTATACATGAAACAAAAATTTGCAGAAGAAATATGTGAAAAACTTGAGGAGTTGAAAGGTAAATATAGAAGAGTATTGTTCGCGTGTAAACAGAGTCAAGTGGGATATGATGTGATTGATGCTGATTTTATAGATAGTAAAGAAGTCAAATCAATAAAAGAGGGCGATTACAGTTACAAATGTATTATTATCTTAAAAAACTTGATTATGCCAATAAAAAACTTTACGGTTTGAAACGTAAAATACGTAAATGCAGGAAAATAAAATATTCTATAATGGAGCGTGCTATGTATAGTGATGATGAAGATTGCTTTGCTCCTTCTGATTTTGCTTAGCCTTTGAGCCTAGAAGCGTCCACGGTGTTGGATTTGAAATTGATTAGCCATTGAGGCTAAAAGCGTCTACGATTCTGAATTTGAAATTGATTCAAATAAGATATCAAATCATTTTATAAGTAGTATGGAAAGTGGGTGTATAGGCGAAGTTCCCAGGGGAGGTTTGCGAGACGAGTTTTAGATTTTGTTTTCGAGGACTTGATGTGGTGATGCTTACCTAGCTCAAGACTATGTACAGTTGTTTTACTAGTTGTTCGGCCTGTTATATATCCTTTTGATCAAAATTAGACATTTCGTCGGGTGGGAAACCCTAGACTGGGAACTGCGCCTATACCCCCACTTTCTATACTACTAATTGCTCCAAAATGGAGCATGAAAATGGAAAAGAAACGTCACAGAGCAGAATAAACATGCATTTATTTGGAATCTTGTTTCAATAATACATGCAATGTACATAAACGTACACACAGCTCTCTATGTTGCTATTCTAAAACTGGAAGTATTAAACATGTTAAACAAGTGGATTGAAGCACATTAGTTTTATTCGTCATAAAAATCATTTCTATTAAAAACAACTCAAACAATGATACATGATATAACTTTCTGATCAATTCATGATTTCTCGTAATAACATATTAAACATAATAGCATGACAACACCAAATATAAATTTCCATAAATCAAGATTTCACCCAGGGCCACCATGGAGTTGCACAGAATGCTATTTGTAATAAAGGAGCGTACGAGACAAGAAAGCAGAAAATCCTCAACATTGTAATACATACAATGAAATAAAAGGCTCTTTTTTTTTTACTTTTAATATTTCAATTTTATAAACATTCGTCGTGTGAGCTGAAGAATACATTTTACATTTTTCATTGTGTTGCTAGGAAAAATACATACAGAACCGGTGACAGTACTATTGTAGCCTTTATATGAAGAAAGAACCTCCCGATAATATCAGCTATATCTTTTCTTTTCTTTTGAAAAAGGGAGAAAAAAAGGTCAGGGTCGGGACAAAATATAGGGTCGGTCGGGAACCTGAAACACGACTATTTTTTTTCTTTATTTATAACTCAATGGTCCTTTGGGATCATCAAGCCCAATATTTGTGGTTTAAAGTAGAATATCGCTTAAGCCGGTGATAGGAGGCGTGAGAGGTGTTGCATATAACACTACCCCTCATAAAAAACCGTGTCTGCTACTTTTATCCCTTGTTTGTGTGTATTTTGCTTCCAATGGATCCACTTTTCAGTATGTATTACCAAATAATTAAAAGCTGTTGAGGTAAATGTTATACAGTGATAACCTGTTAGCGTCAATGTCGTTTGTGTTAATTCTCTCTGTAACTAAGCAATAGTACCGGGAACGGTTTACCCCCAATTTAGCCCTCCGGCATTTCAATGTGATTTGAATGTAATGACCTAATCAGGCGCGCGTAATATCGGAAATATGGCAGGTTTACGTTAATGACCCTCGATATTTAGATTCAGTGACGTGATATTAATTAGTTATCTCGCGATATCGATTATCGAACTTATAGGTCTGTTACGGTATTGACATTTTTACGTTTAATCAGATCGGCATTTCGAAACAATGGCGAAAAAGTATCACGCGATATCGTAATTATAGCGAACTCATTCGGGTTAAAAATTACCTACGGTCATTATGAGTATTGATAAATGGCAGGTCATCAAATATACGTACTATATAAGGCGTGTCGAGAATATTTAAAGGGTATCTAGCGACACAGCCAAACCATCTTTATTATTGAGAGGTTTGTTTATATATATATTATATATGTATGTTGGATCTGTCTTGAAATATATGACTAGTTGTTATACTAGTAGGTATTTTGTAAATGTATGTATTTTCTCATTCTTCGGGAATTTCCGCTATATATTGTATGTACAATATAATGCTGTTAATCGAATGGTACATGACCACGTAAGACCTTTCCTTTCGGAAAAAAGACTAAAACAACACATAACACAGCAAATAGTATTCCGTCAACGTTTCATTATTGACAGAGTACGTGTTTGACTCAAGCATGTGAGTAAAGTTAGGATGCACAATGGTGCAAACTCTTTACGTTAAATACAGTACTGAAATGGCCAAATTTTTCAAAGAGGAGTTTCATCATTTATGAATTTCTTCTTACAAAGTGTACTGTGATTAAAACGTCTACAACATCACAGTTGTGTCCTTTCTCTAACTAACTGCAACTTTGTTTTTACAAACATCTTGGGATTTCTTTGGAATAATATGTGGAATGAAGTGTGCAGTATATACAATATATAGCGGAAATTCCCGAGTTGCCTTCCGTTTTTTGCTTCAGTATATTATGCAATACTATTCTTGAACTAGTGTCTTATAATTATTAAGTATTTGTATATCTAACAGTATGATGGTACATGTTATTTAATAACTAACGCATATTTAAGGGTAATTTACTCATCGCCAGCTATTTATTTATTCGGAAGTGAAATATATATTTTTTATATAAATGGAATAACTTCAAAGACATCAACCTGAGGAAAACACTGAAAACATTATTGAAAAAACAAGTGATTGCAAACACGTGTTTTATATAAAAAGAGTTAATAACGCTCATTAATTTTCACAATTGGCTATACGTCTTTAATATATAGTTATATAGCGGAAGAGTTATCGAGCGGACAAGGTTGTATCTACAGATAGACAAACAGACGGGTGGACAGACTGATTCCAACATTAACTTTGTTTTGTAAGGGCATACATATTGTCACTAATATTATGAATCTTAAATGATATTTTGAATTGAAACTAGAATTTGAACTGTAATATTTGACTTTTGTTGACGGGATATGAACTTTAACATATTCACATATTAAATGGCATGCACCCACCTTAAATCAGCATTTTAACCATTGTTAAAATTATTTCCCTCATGCAATACTTGCATTCAGTTTAATATGTTCAAACTTGTTCTGCAAAATACTGTTCCATTATTCACGGAGTGTCTCCGTGGCCGAGGGGTTAACGGCTGCCACACTAAAGTATCACGACGTAGACACATGACATGATACCCCGCCCAGTCATATGATATTTTCTGATGCGGAAATTGAATATCCATCTTGTCGAGCCGCTTTAGCAAAAACGATACATAAAAACGATACATAAAAAATTAAAGAACAAGAAAGTGGCATTTGACCTCTAAGTGTGACCTTGACCTTGGAGCCACAGACCTGTATTTTGTTCGCGACACATCGTCTTGTTGCGGTGAGCAATTGTGCCAAGTAATTGGAAAATTCGTCCGTAATTGTCAGAGTTATTAACCGGACACGATTGTACGGACGAACGAACAAAGGAACGGACGGATGGATGGACTGACAGACGGTGCGACTACTATATGTCACCCTTCGGGGGCATAAAAATGACATACGTACGTCCGGGGTCTGTTAAGGTGTCAAACACTAAGGTATAAAAAAGTTCACAAATGATGTGACCTGTACCATATCCATTGTCAAGGACACTGAGCGATGTTATTACCTATTATGTTTTACAAAACATCTTGGGATTTTGTGGAATTAAGTGTGCAGTATATAAAATATATAGCGAAAATTCCCGAGTTGCGTTTCTTTTTCGCCTTAGTATATATGTTGCCTCACTTAAAGGACAGGTGTATTTATTTGTCCGTCATTTTTATATTTAACCTTTTATATTTGACTTCATACGCCGCTGGTCATGGAAAAGTCCTTTTGCTCCAAAACTTCATGTACATCGTAACGTTCGGTTTCAAAAAGACGTCTAGAAATCATCCTTCTCGATAACTTGGCGCAGACTCTCGGAAAGGTTTATTTTCAGATCACAAGTTTAAGTTTGTCATTTAAGTCTGATGATTTAAATGTAAGTATGTAATAGATACATTTATTGGACACGTGTATATGCATCTGATAACAGGTGTGCTATGTAAGCAAAATAAAAATAAAAACAGAAATCGGTACTCATCTTGGTACTCATGCTCACAAAAGCTACGTAAACAATAACACCATTGGCTGTTTCAATTTTTTATTTTGACAAAATATGCACAACTGGCAGATGTAAAAATAGAACATAATACAATGCTCGTTATATCTACTACTATTCTACAGTAATAAATTGACCCCCTTCAGGCGTCAAAAGTTTACGTATGGAGTCAACATTTTAAAGAAGGAGGTCATTTTACTATATAACAAAATGACCGGGAGGTCATTATTTTATGCAAAATGACCGGGAGGTCATTATTTTATGGGGGTCGAATTTATTCCTTACAACGGCCTTAGGCATGTGTGGATACAAACAGTGAACACAATACATTGACAGGTAATACAAAATGAAACAACATCAATATATTTACATATACATGTATATGGAGAAGATTATATAAAACATTTCATATCATTAAAAATAAGTATAAAAGTCGATTTTCGAATAGGAAATGCAGCTTTCAAAGAACACAGTAAACCCCAAAACACGCAAAACGGGCAAAGCAAATCAGGAATAAATATGACGTCACAAACACAAAAAGGGTTGACAATAGGGTTACCGCCTTGGAACGGTCAGTGGTAAAAAAGGCCGCTGGGGGTTTTACCCAGGTTCAAGAGCGCACCAAATCTCACACTTACCCTACTGTCATCCCAATAAAACGGGATTAAAGAAATTCTGCCAAGAACTATTCTCTAACCAACAAGGCAGCATTAATAGGCAATATAAGTAAAAACAAATATGCTCGTGTATATATAAATACAAAACCAATAGTCTTGAAAACGTCAAAGAATGTACTCAGTGACTTGACAGAAGCCAGAGCAGCAAGAGAATAAACCATTGAGGGTACGACAAGACAAGATTACAGACAAACATCAAACGTCACCGTCCATTTGGGCTTTAGGTGGACGTATCATAGGGTCCACAGCCTGTCCGGTCATCGCACAATTAAAGAGGAAAGCATAGTGGCGAATTGTAAATGGGTCCAACACCAAGCATGCAGTGGTAAATGATTGGGTCATAACCTCTTTTCATAAACCTTTTAATAACTTTAACAAAGATAGTATGAAAGTGATCATGACCAAAGATCTGACAAAGTTTGTAAATCACGTCACGATAGAAGTCAGGTTGTGATAGTCCTTGTCGCAGAAGAGTTCTTAAATTACTTTTATATTTGGAAATAAGATCAGGGTTACGATAATACAATTTTGCAAAGATATTACGAAGTTTATGGTAACGGTAGCCCTAATGGAGTAGGTTTTAAGTTATACAAAGATTACGAATGTTAAAGTTCTCAACTCGAGTACACGCTCTAGAAAAACGAATAAGTTGAGACGCATATACCCCACAAGAAGTTGCTCCGGGAACATCCCCATCTAAATGGGGAAAATTAACAATATCAAAATTAAAATCATCCCTCTTGTCATAGATTTTGCTAATTATTTCACCATTTTCAATAGAGAGATGAAATCTAGAAATGAAGCGTTAGTATCAGAAATATTAGCTTTGTTGAATTGAAGTTCTTTAGGATATATATTATTAACCATAGCAGAAAAGAAAGGGTTGTCATTGTTCGATATGTCATCCAGATACCGAGAGGTGTTATTAAAGTCTTTAATAACATCTGCATGGGTATCTGGTGAAACACTCAACATGAAATCTCTTTCAGAGCAATATAAAAACAAACCTGCGAAAAGGGGTGCACAGTTCGTACCGATAGGGATACCAAAATTTGTCTATAAACAGTAGTTTTCATACCTGACGAAGATATTATCTAATATAAAAATAAGTGATTCACAATCTTCATGGCAAGTCAACATAGTGTAATTGTCCAAACTGCTGTTAGTAAAAAAACGTTTTAATATTGATACAGGCCAAAAAGGTATATAGTATTATACCTAGCAAAAGGTTTTGAATGAGAGCAATAAGCTTGTCTTTCATAAGATTGTGTGGTAAAGTTGTATCTAATGTAGAAAAATCGTAATTACTTATAGATGAAGCTTGACGTTTTTTACAATTTGTATCAAGAACGTCGCCTGAAACCATGACTTTTATACACACAGTCATTCTCTATCTAATACAAAATATGCACAAGTCAATGTGAGAATGTTTCTGAGAATGTACTTGGAAAGAATACTATTGTAAAACAGTGTTTGAAAACAAAAGCTTCTGATAAAAAAACTGCCTAAATTTACAATTTCCCTTGTCAGTCTCACGTCACAAAGAATAAAAAAGCAGCATACAAAATTGTAAAATAGACCTTTAAGATATTTCAATTAAGATATTCATTATTGTGTGAGCGCACTGAGAGAATATATACAGAGAATTCAAATTCTTACTATATAACCAATAAAAGAGTTATTACAAATAGAACAAGCAAGCTTTTACGCAAGCGTAAGAAAGCTGCCGATAAGTAAATTAACATGACTGTTGGCATGTGAATTGAAAGGAATGCAAACAATTGCTTTTGCTGTACTTTGAAATAATTATTGAAATTATGAAAGTTATCAAGCTGAAATAAGTGTTGTTATTTTAAATTACCAACAGCAATAACTACAAAATGAATGCGTCAATATTGTTTATTTTGCAACCATGGCCAAGGTTTTATTGATATAATCCTACAAATGAAAATCGATACAAATTATAAATCATTTTTTAAAGTGACTGGACAAGGTGAAACTGCTTTATTTTAATAGTAATAAAGGGCCTTAATTTTGTTAAAATAAATGCAAAGATTTATGTAACTTGACTCTTTGTTGTGGTCTTATAATGAATAATGCGTGCGTGAAGTTTCAATCCATTATGTAGATTGCGATTTCCAAGCTTATATACAAACTTTAAACAAAGTTAAAACTTTAACCAATGTTAAAAACGTTAACCAACTTTTTCTTAGTATTAAAGGGACCATTATTTTGTTAAAATAAAAGCAAAAGTTATAAAAACTCGCTAAGTGGTGTTGTCTGATGATGCCGAATGCATGTGTGAAGTTTCAGTCCATTACCTAATTAAGTAGTTTGTGAGATGTAAGTAGATATATTGTTTACCCCATAACAAAGTAATTTCTTTCTGATCAAATGTGTTTGTTTACATAACATTCCACGAGTGCGTTACCGATCTGTGATCTAATACACTGCAGCTCCTTTTGTTAAGTGTGTGGACTGGTCTGGTTGTATTAATCGGCTGATTGTTGTTTACATCTGAGTTCAGACAAATTTCAGGTTCAATAATTTTGACTTTTTTGTGTTTATTTTTCAGCACGTAAAACGGTAACCTCTTTCAGATCAAATGTGTTTGATTCCACGAGTGCGTTACCGATCATCTATGACCTAGTTACACTGCATATTCGTTTGTTAAGTGTGTGGACTGGTCTGGTTGTATTGATCGGCTGATGGTTGTTGACGTCAGAGTACAGACAAATTTCGGGTTCAATAATTTTGACTTTTTTGTGTTTATTTTTCAGCAAGTAAAACGGTAACCTTTTAACGTTGCAAAATATGTGGTTATACCAGTCAAGTTTTTTTAGACTAATTCACTAAGAATTGAAATTGTAATGCATGCGTATCGTCAGCTACATGATTCACAGTCTGTTAACCATAGACAAATACAAATATAACGCGATGCATTTTTTATCGACTTATAGGAGTATAAAACTGATAAATACGGTAATATAAATTATCTCACTGAAACTGTTTATTTATAAAAAATAAAACAATAAAAAGCACACACCTTTCAGCTTTTTAAAGGGGTGGGTGGATGGTTGGTTTCCATAAACTACTGTAAATTTACTTATAGGCATACAATTAAAAGAGAACAATCTTGTCAGTCGTATAAGATTCTATAAGTATATGAATGTATTTCTACGTTTAACTAACATACCAATTCGGATTTTGGCACAGCAGAGTAAAACAATGAACTATTTTAACTAGGTAATTATCTTTTGCATTAAATGTCCAGTTATTACATCATAGTTTCGTTCAGGACCACCAATAAATCTGAACTTAATTTTCTCTTGTTTTCCTTTTACAGCATAGACGGTAACACGACAAACATACCAGTACAGATAATAACATACTGGAATTCAAAACAAAACAAATAAATGCTAACACATCCAGTAGGTAGTACTGGTAAAACTGCAGGTAAGGCGGTTGTAGGTAATCCCCGCCATACTGTATCACGTGATCAATCCAATACGCAGCCCGTTCATTAGGTCTTGGAAGACTGCGGAAAATTCGGGAAGCTTTTGAAATTGCATGTTTGTATTTTTCATTTAAGATTTCCAAAATGGCATCGGCGATTGCTTTTTCGTCATTACTACAAAAGTCAAGATGTATACCGAATCCTTTTATTGTCATTCTTTTGGAATTGTGTATTTGATCCCCAGCCAGTGGCACGCCTATCATGGGCACGGCATGGTAAAGAGCTTCGTACTGACCCGCATTACCGCAATGTGTTATAAAGGCTTTTGTGTTGGGATGGGCAAGTAGCTCGTTCTGTGATATCCAAGGTAACATCATGATGTTTTTGTCATGTTTGATAGTCTCCCCATACTTGAACACAAAATTTAGCTTTGGGGTGTGCTTAAAGGCTGTAATGAAAAGTTCTACTTTCCATTGAGGTAACACAAATGTTTCACTCCCGAATGCGACAATTATAACACCATTTGTGCTATTATCCATAAATGCTTTTAACGGTCCATGCAATGCTTTTGGTTCTCGTATAGATAATCCGCCAACTAAAGCTGCATTTGGCGTCGTTGGCGTAGAGAAATCAAGAACTGGATCTGAGTCTATCAGAATGAATTGATGCGTCGCGTCTAGTTCTTCAGCAGTTATATGTGGTATACCGGGGGCGTATATTATCGTCTCATCGGATGCAGCTTGGTTAGAAGATAACGCTACTAGAATAGCGGAAGCAGTGCTCATGACTCTCTGAAAAAATGTCATTTTGTCCGAGAAGTCATTTAAATTGTGTGCCTTTGTAACAGATGGCATGGAAAACGGTACCCCCGCATAAATCCGAGGTAGTGATAAATTATAGGCTAACATAGCGAAGCAAATTGTGTCTTCTATTATGACAGCATCCAACATTCTATTTTTCAGTGTATCGTACAGTTCTTTATCTGCTAGGACTGATCTACAAAACGACTCCTCTTCTACCAAAACCTCTTTTTCAAATTCTACATTAAAATCTCCGTCAGTACATATGTTTTGAACCAATAGCTTACAACTTTCGCAATATTGATAAAAACTTTTTGCAATTATGAAGTCTACATGAGGTCCCGTTTGTAACTTGCTAGCGTATACCGCATTTGTTACAATGGTTGAATTGTGACCATATTTCACCAGAGCCTCTGCCAAATTTAAGTTTCGGGTAATCAAGCTACGCCAGGGTACGGAGAGGAATAACACATTCCCGGCGTCGACATGGGTCAGTGCTGACAACAAAAGGACAAGATGGCATGCTGGACGTAACACATTCATTCTGATCTGCAATGAAAAAATAATAGTTTGTAATAGCAGATGAAGTTTGGGTAGAAAATTACCGCATTTGTCAAGCTGGAACATAAAATCTATTACACAGCAACATGTTCAGTCATATTAATCTTATCTCATTATATAATGAACATTAAATTCAATTACAAAGTGATACTTATATTCTAGTTTTACACATGTTATATAATTACGTTCTTCATTTTGTATGCTATTTGGCTGATGCTCTTTTCAGTTTCATACGCATGTTATTTGCTATCAATGTGTAGAAATTTGCCCTGCTAGAATTCCAAACGGGAATGCATATTTTGAATAAAGTTATCATGTTATTTGTGTTTTATATATTTAAAAAAAATCTCGTCATACAAATACATATGTCATATGTTAATATGTGACAGGTCAATGCAATTTTACATTAAACAATGAAAAAGTACAAACACAAAAATCATACATACTATACACTCATACAACTCACCCATTCACTCTGACGCCCAAAATGTCTCACACATTCACTCTTGCGCACGTATTTACCCTGTTTTAATGATTTAGCTATTCCTATTACATAGTTCATGTCATTATTTTAAGTTTTAATAGATTACATGTCATGTCCAATGAGGATGAACATAGATTTTTTACTCATTATATATTACAGTATTGCGAATAATAAATGCTTCCCTAACAAACCTAGATAACCTAAAAATCTCTTGCTGACTTGAAGATTGCATCAGCTGAATAAATTTAAAAACACGTAGATGTCTGTAATAATATTGTTTAACATATAGCTTACGTAATTGTTCGTACAAAGGACAAATTAAAATAAAATGATATTCATCTTCTAAGTCGCTACTATTACACAATGTACAATATCTTTGATATCTATCAGTTCTATTTTGTGAATATCTGCCAGTTTCAATTCTAAGTCTGTGGGAGGATAATCTTATCCTCGACATGGCAGTTCTTAATTTCAATGGCAATATATATAGATACACTTCATATGAGAATGAGGTTTTAAAATGTCTATACAAACATAAAACTCGATTATTTTCAACATCAGTGTACCATTTGTTAACAAAACAATCTATTAAATTGTGTTTAATCAACAAATGTGTTGATATCAATACACGTTGGGTCGTTTCAAACATTATTATAGCCACAGTCAATTAGATGGCTTTAACATTGCTGGCAGAATTCTTCATTCCTCTTTCACAATCTCTCACAGCATCTTTATAAAAAGTTGATATTTAAAATGTTTTTTGAATCGACCACCTTACTCCAATACTTTATTATGTTTACGTACCTTAAAATATACAATGGGTTTCTACCTAGTTCTCCATAAATACTGACATTACTAGTAGACGTTTTAACTATTAACAAGTATTTACAAAATTTAAAATGTATTCTTTCGATCTCCTTTGACTTTTTAAAACCCCAACTTTCTGATCCATAGCTTAATAAAGAACCAACGAACGCAGCAAATAATTGACAAAACGTTTTTGGTTTAAAATTGTATTTTTTTACATGTGCAATTAATATTTTCAAAGCTTTTAATCCTTTACCTGCTACAGTCTCTTGATTTAAGTTGTATGAACCCGTATAATTAAAAACAGTTCCGAGGTAGTTAAAATCGTTAACAACTTCTAATTTATTTCTATTATAAACCCATGTCTCATTAACTAAAAGATTACCCCTTTTTCTAAAAACCATAACTTTTGTCTTTTCCTCGTTAACCGCTAATCCCCATTTGTCGCAATATTCTTTCAACAAATTTAACCGTTCTTGTAACTCAGACGGTGATTTTCCAAACAAAACCATATCATCTGCGAAAAGTAAAAGAATTAAAGTTATATCAACTATTGTAAGTTCAGATGTATTACTATCTTGTAAGAACAATTCCATATATTCTACAAAAAGCGAAAACATTACTGGAGAGATTACCTCCCCTTGCTTGAGACCGATTGCACATTCGAAAAACTCCGAAAAAATATTACAATGTCGTACACAAGATTTCACTTTGTCATACTTGTCCCGTATAATTCTCAACAATTTACCTTTAATTCCTAGCTTTTTTCCAAAGGCCATTTATATATATAATGCCGAAAGCCTTCTTAAGGTCCACAAACGTACAATACAACCGCTTGTTTTCATTCAGTAATTTATGTATAATACAATTCAAAACAAATATGGCATCAATGGTGGAGCGACCTTGTCTAAAACCGAACTGAGCATCTGACAATTGTTTTCATCACACCACATGCTAATGCTTTTATTTAAAATACATGTAACTTTTTTTGATAAACAGCTAACTAATGTTATGGCTCGATAATTGTTTACGTCGTCTGGGTCATTTGTTTAATAGCGGAATGATAATGCCTTCGGAGCATTTATCTGGAAAATAACCCGAGTTGAATACCCCATTAAATAAATCTGTGAGATGCGGAGAAATGATGTCTATCGCTTCGAGAAAGTATTCATTTATCAAGCAGTCACCTGCAAAAACCTTGTTGTTGATGTTTTTTGAGAGATTTAACCATCGTTATTACTTCAGAGATAGTAATTTCTCTGTACAGCTCATCAAAATTGCAATTTAAATCATTAAAATCGTGTTCCTCACAAAAACGTTTCTGCCTCATCATTGTGAAGTGACGATATATCCTGCGATAATTCGGAAATATATTTATAAAACGTTCCTAAAGAAATATTTCCATGAGTACCCTTCTTTTTACGACAACATCTTTTCCAAAATTCCTTTGGTTTTGCATGTTTCAAATTTTCAATATCGCGCATTTTCTTCAACTCATAGACGCGCCGCTTTTTCATTATCAAAACCTTAAAACGTTATTTGTGCTCATGTAATTCAATTTTATGCTCTACTGATTTACAATAATTATATTTTGATAAAGCTGATAAGTAAACACGCTTAGCTTCAACCCATTCCGAGTCGAACCAAGTCGCCTTTTTATGGATTGTTTCTGAAAAACGCAAGCACTCACGGTCAATTATAGTTTTAAAAAATAGTGGGTCTGCGACCTCCCTAAAATGTGTACAAATCCATTAATAGAGTTATTGAAGAGTTATTGAAACACTCCAGATCAGTTAGGTTATTATTAATATTCAACGAAATATTGTTAAAATCTGTTAATCTTCCGATTAAACCACTGCGAAATTTATCACGAAGCTTATTGTCATATTTAATTGTAATTCTTTCCGTAGGCTGAAAGTCATGCTTATAAGTAACAATAAAAGATAACGGTGCATGATCGGACCATTCATTGAATGGTTCATCTTTAAACTCCCTTACTCGTGCAAAATCGCATTCTTTTAATACCGAGTAATCAATTACACTCGCACCGTTACGGCTCATATATGTGAATGGCCCTATGGAGTGATCATTACCTCGTCTACCGTTAGCCAATCTCAATGAAGTTGATTTACACAAATCAAGGAGCTTGTCGCCTTGCACATTACAAACAGTATCCATAGAATTACGACATAATGGATAATCCGTCATGTAATCATTATCGCCAATATCGCTCACTATTCTATCGCACACAATATAGTATTTTTAGACACCTTTACCTACACGCGCATTCCAATCACCAACGATTATGGTAGCTCCCTGGTTATCGAAATAATTAACATCATCTTGTAATATTTGAAACAGATCTACTTGTGCAACATTACATGCAGGTGAATCTAAACCCCAGACATAAACTCCAAATAAATAAATGTCACTATCAGTTTGGAAAATAGTCTTATCAAGTTACAGCCATATAATAGTATCATAGTGATTTCTCACAATTTGTATTCCATTTTTTATATTGTTTTTACAATAAATAACCGTCCCACCACTACATCGCTTAGCATTTTTATGTTGGAATTTACGATAAAAATTGAAACACTTATATCCATTAGATCAATCTTACTGTTTTTGTTGGTCCACGTTTCATATAAAAACACAATGTCATGTGTTTCTAAAATGTAAACAAAATCTAGATATTCTCTTTTAGTCTGTGTCAGCCCATTGCAGTTCCACGAAATAAATTTCAGCTCACCCTCTGCGCCTTCCTATAAACCATCAGTCTCCACCGGTCTGCCACTCACATACAACGTGTTCTAGCTAATTCAAGATATGTTGCCACTGTGTTTCGCCTCTTATATCAACGGTACCAGTTTCCGCCGTTTTAACTCGATTTCTCTGGGGAATTGTTCCGTAAGGTAAAACTCTGTGCCGCCTAAGTTACTCCTCAGGTTATGAACCATTCCCCTGTCTTTAAACAAAGTAAATTTTGCTACGATTCTTCGGTTAGGAAACAACTCACCTTGCTGACCCATTCTATGAACACGCTCAAATTTATTCGAGTCAGCTATGTCCTGAGCCACCTTAAGTTTGTCACACAAAAATTGACGCACTTTTCTTTCGGTACTTTCCGGCACTTCTCGTAGATCTTCGGGAATGTTAGCAAAAATGAGATTGTTTCTCATTGATTGTAATTGCACATATAAAAGATCTCCCTTTAAAGTGGCATTGTCTTTTTCCATTTGCGTTATTTTGTCTTGCGCTAGGCCTAGAGCAAACTCAATGGATTACGTCGTATCCTCGACTTTATTTATTTTATCGCTTGTTATATTGATCATGCATAAATGCCCACATCTTCTTAATTTCAGCATCAAAAGTATCTACCATTTTTTTTAAGAACATCCAATGTCATCAGTCTCCTATCTATCTCGCCTATATTATTGTTCATTCGCTTAAGATATTCCATTATATTGGCATTTAAGGGGGCGGATGTAGAGAGCGCGGGAGGCGTTTTTTCCACACTAACTTTCGGTACATCACCACCTGCAGCAACGTCACTGTATGACAGAGAATCAAACACTTTTACAAATGTTTGACTTTCATCCATTTTGCTAGGTGTTGACACTATATCATGCACTATATTATCATGCAAAAGGAAGTTTGCCTCTTTAAGGATTTCACTAAGAGATATGTCACTTATGTGCAACGCCTCGGGCGATCCGCCATCTTTTGTGATTTGCTTTGTGTCTGATCTGTCCCATTGGCACTATTTTTTCCCCTCTCCCCATTTGATCCTAAACGTAGTCCATAGTTTCACATTTATCACAATATAACATGTCAAGAGTTTTATATCCAAACCTCGTACACAAATGTAAATTTTCAAAGAGCGCCAAAAAAACAACACGTTTTCACACATTCACCTGTCACATGACATAAATCCTTTTATTTAAGTGGGGCTGACAATTAACGTGAGTTCGTGGCCCCCTGCTACATAGATTGTGGCCATCTTGTTTTTTGTTAATTTTACGACTGAGTAATTTGTACGCTTTACCGTTTACCCGTTTTTTTCGATGGGACGACATCTGACATCTGGTTGTATATAAATACGGGAGACTAAAATCAAAATTATAAGCATTTATCTCGGTCTTTTATAAAAAATAATTATGTAAATATTGATAGTAGTCCATTGTCGAAGTCACCCGTTTCGATTTCTCATAACCATAGGACCATCCTCATTGAAATAATGTTACTTAAGCCAGTCAACATGTAAGCGAAGTTATGCGGTGAGGCAGAGCAATTCCAGTGATGCATATAGGCTGCAGCACGCCATTTATATATATCTTAGTCATATCTTAGGTGTAGAAACGGTGTACATATGTTGTCAGATTTGGCTGTTTGTTGGGATAGCTACTTTAAATATATCTGTGTTCACACACAGTGAGAGTTCTGTCAGTGTATAGAATGTCTAGCATGAAAAACAAGAAATCATCTCATTCTAGCATAAAATTATCACATTCCGGTTGCCTGTATCAGACATGTAATTATGGCACTTAGCCACATTGTTTATAAAACATTTATTTGTAGTCTAGATGTGTATACTGGTGCACACAGTTTGGCAATATAGCAGAAGTTTGCAAGTCATGTGCATCATAATAATACAATCTATATTCTGAAAGTTTACTAGCCTTCTGCATTATGACAATACAGGGAATATTCCAGAGGTTTACTAGCCACCTGCATCATGACAATACAGGTAATATTCCAGAGGTTTTACTAGCCACGTGCATCATGACTTCCAGAGGTTTACTAGCCACCTGCATCTGACATTACAATGTATATTCCAGAGGTTTTACTAGCCACGTGCATCATGACATTACAATGTATATTCCAGAGGTGTACTAGCCACATGCATCATGATTACAATGTATATTCCAGAGGTTTTACTAGCCACGTGCATCATGACATTACAATGTATATTCCAAAGGTTTACTAGTCAAGTGCATCATGACATTACAATGTATATTGCAGAAGTTTACTAGCCATGTGCTTCATGACAATACAATGTATATTACAGATGTTTATTTGGCATGTGCATCATGACTTTACAATGTATATTGCAGAGGTTTACTTGCCACCTGCATCATAACTTAACAATGTATATTGCAGAAGTTTACTAGCCATTGCATCGTGACAATACAATGTACATTGCAGGGATTACTTGGCATGTGCATCATGACATTACAATGTATATTGCAGAGGATATGGCATGTGCATCATGACATTATAATGTATATTGCAGAGGTTTCCTTGCAATGTGCTTCATGACATTACAACGTTTATTGCAGAGGTTTACTTGGCATGTGCATCACGACATTACAATGTACATTGCAGAGGTTTACTTAGCATGTGCATCATGATATTACAATGTACATTGCAGAGGTTTCCTTGTCATGTGTTTCATGACATTACAATGCATATTACAGAGGTTTACTTGCCACCTGCATCATGACATTGCAATGTATATTGCAGAGGTTTACTAGCCATGTACATTATGACAATACAATGTACATTGCAGATGTTTATTTGGCATGTGCATCATGACATTACAATGTATAGTGCATGGGTTTACTTTGCATGTGTATCATGACATTACAATGTATATTGCAGAGGTTTACTTGGCATGTGCATCATGACATTACAATGTATATTGCAGAGAGGTTTCCTTGTCATGTGCTTCATGACATTACAATGCATATTACGGAGGTTTATTTGCCACCTGCATCATGACATTGCAATGTATATTACAGAGGTTTACTTGCCATGTGTATCATGACAATACAATGTATATTACGGAGGTTTACTAGCCACATGCATAACGACGTTATAATGTAGATAGCAGCGATGTATTTGCCATGTGCATCATGACAAGAGAATGTATATTGCAGAGGTTTAATAGCCTAATGCATTATGCCAATACAGGGATTATTCCTGAGGTTTACTAGCAACGTGCATCATGACATTATATTGTATATTACAGAGGTTTACTTGGCATGTGCATTATGGCATTACAATGCCATATTGTAGAAGTTTACTAGCCACTTGCATTATGACATTACAATGTGTATTGCAAAGGTTTAATAGCCTAATGCATCATGACAATACAGTGAATATTCCAGAGGTTTCTAGCCACGTACATCATGACATTACATTGTATATTGCAGAGGTTTACTAGCCACGTGCATCATTACATTACGATATATATTGCAGAGTTTTACTAGCCACGTGCTGGACAAGCAGAAAGGCAGATGAGTGTCAGGAAGGTATAAGTCAGGCAGCCATTACAACCAAAAAGATACGACTCATATACACCTGTCAGGGAGAAGTCCTGCGCGAGATGGTAAGACAGCAGCAAGTAATGAATATTATACAGTCATTTACTGAGAAAAACATGTACATTTCTTCATATCTTTCAAGAAATATTTATTTATCCCCGTTACAGGTAATAAAACACCTTTCCTTGGTAACTTTGTTACCTGCCAGACAGATTTTATTTCTTCTGAAAATAAACACTCATCAGTTGGCTAGACAAACAACATACTTTCTAGGCTTCATTGATTATAGGCTGCCCCAATGTAACGTTAAATAACGTGTAAACGGTATGTAAAACTTCATTTCATTGATTGTAAGTCATCAATAGCCTTATGACTCTTCAAACTTCATGCGCAGATATATCTAGACGAGTAATATACATTCCTACAGAATACTTGCCTTACCGATATATGCAGTGTTATTTATCATATGCTTTGGGTACTGAAGAATATATGGGCCTGTTGTATAATCTTCTTGTACCTTGTGCGGATTTGTTGATTGGTCGACATACTTTGAAGCAGTCGCAGATGCTCTGGAGAAAGCCAAGGAAGAAATACTTATAACTGATTGGTGGTAAGCACTTCAAAAATTGCTCTAATATTGAGATTTTTCTAGAAGAATTTAAAATTTTAATAATGTTCCTTTTCCTGATAAAAGCATCACATCAATCAAAATATGATGCAAGCACCGTCCTGTGTTCAGTTCTGATGCAAGCACCGTCTTGTGTTCAGTTCTGATGCAAGCACCGTCTTGTGTTCAGTTCTGATGCAAGCACCGTCTTGTGTTCAGTTCTGATGCAAGCACCGCCTTGTGTTCAGTTCTGATGCAAGCACCGTCTTGTGTTCAGTTCTGATGCAAGCACCGTCTTGTGTTCAGTTATGATGCAAGAACCGTCTTGTGTTCAGTTCTGATGCAAGCACCGTCTTGTGTTCAGTTCTGATGCAAGCACCGCCTTGTGTTCAGTTCTGATGCAAGCACCGTCTTGTGTTCAGTTCTGATGCAAGCGCGTCTTGTGTTCAGTTCTGATGCAAGAACCGTCTTGTGTTCAGTTCTGATGCAAGCACCGTCTTGTGTTCAGTTCTGATGCAAGCACCGTCTTGTGTTCAGTTCTGATGCTTGTGTTCAGTTCTGATGCAAGCACCGCCTGTGTTCAGTTCTGATGCAAGCACCGTCTTGTGTTCAGTTCTGATGCAAGCAACGTCTTGTGTTCAGTTCTGATGCAAGCACCGTCTTGTGTTCAGTTCTGATGCAAGCAACGTCTTGTGTTCAGTTCTGATGCAAGCACCGTCTTGTGTTCAGTTCTAATTCACCATAGATTTCGAATGGACAGCGGGCTTAAAATGCTTACATTAACTAGGGTGCGTAATGTAGGAGGTATACTGCGCAGAATTAATTTTCTTGTAAATTTGGGGTCATTTTTAGTCTAATTCATTATGTTTAGTCACTTCAGACTAAAAAATATAATTAATTATTTTTCAATTTTAAGTCCGACCCCTAACTCCGACGAAAAGCTCACCAGGGCTATACCATTAAAACATACATGAGACCAAGGGAAGGCACTTTTGAAATTGAACACCCACCCATAGATGCAAAATTGATCTTGAAGAACCAAATTTAACAAAATAGGTTTCACCCATAGATGTTTATTAAATTGCCTTCCTGGGGTCCCTGGTATGTTTTAATGGAGTAGCTCTAATGTACCTCCTTTAAAGCCTGTTGATTGTTATGGATAACTGGAAAACCAGAATTTTTCGCTGTAACTACACTTCATTTAATCACTTGTACTGTATATCCTAATTCAATTATGAATATTAAAAATTCTCTATAGGAACGTTTGTTTGATTGGACCTGTGACATAATGGTTTCAATTTCCTGTTTGGGCAGTGGGCAATGGCAGTCCATATTTGCACTGTGTATATAACATGCATGCACTTGACATTGTTTAATAATTTCACAAATGAATTATTTGCTGCTGATTAAAATGACAATATTTGACAGAAACTTGAACATTTCCTTTTGTATTAATAGTAATTTGTATTTTGAGACAGTGTTAGTCAGTACTAATAGTGGACTATGTATTTTGCTATTTTTTAGTTCTACTGGCCGAAGGCCAGAAGAGCTTATCGGATGACGGGTTGTCCGTCGTCCATCCGTTAACTTTTGCCTTGTGAACACTCTAGGACATTCATAATTAATCGGATCTTTATGAAACTTTGCCAGTGTCTTTATATCAATGAAAGTTGGGGCAAGTTTAAAAAACCAGCCAGCTCAGATTAATTTCACCGGAGTTATGGCCCTTATTTTTTCTGAAAAATGCCATTTTCTGCCTTGTGAACACTCTAGCACCATTTATTTTTTGATCTTTACCAAACCTGCACATATTGTTAATACCAATGAAAGCTTGGACACGTTCGAAAAACAGCTAAATTGGATCAGTAACACAGTTATGGCTCTTGTATTTTTCTGAAAAATGCTATTTTCTGCCTTGTGAATACTCTTGCACCTTCATTTAGTGTTTGATCCTAATCAAACTTGCATAGGCTGTTAATATTAATGAAAGCTCGGACAAGTTAAAAAAACAGCTATTTCGGACTAGGAACACAGGAGTTATGCGCCCTTGAATTATTGAAAAACGCAATTGTCAGCCTTGTGAACACTCTAGCGCCTTCATTTTGTATTCGATCTTTCCCAAACTTGGCCAGATTGTTGATATTAATGAAAGCTCGGACGAGTTTGAAAACCAGCCAGATTAAATCGGTAACACCGGAGTTATGGTTATGGCCCTTTTTCAATATTTAGTAATGTACACTGGAAACCCCAGGGGTCGTGGGTTCAAATCTCACTGGAGGCATATTTTTATTTATTTATTTTCTCCATAAGAAACCTTGGTTCATGGGTTCACATTTTTATTCTTTATTTATTTTTCGAAAAAATGTTTGTTAATTTTTTATTTATATATTTTTTTTTTTTTTTTTTTTTTTTTAATGTTTAGTTTTTCTTTAATGCTTTTTTAAAATAGGGAAAACTTCAAAAACCTTCTTCTCTGAAACCAGAAGAGTCAAAGGTTTAATGTTTTGTATTTAGCATCAGCTTATTGTTCTCTACCAATGTTGTTCAAATGGTGACCCTGGGGTCAAATTTGGCTGCAACCCAGGGGTCACAGTTTTACATAGACTGATATAGGGAAAACGTTTAAAAAAACTTTTTTTCTAAAACTACAGGGGCTAAAGGTTTAATATTTTGTATTTATTATCAGCTTATGTTCCTCTTAAAACATTGTTCAAATGGTGACCCTGGGGTCTAATTTGGCCCCGCCCCAAGGGATCACAGTTTATATAGATTTATATATATACGGAAAAACTTTAACAATCTTCTTCTCTGAAACTACAAGAGTCAAAGGTTTAATATTTTGTATTTATTTTCAGCTTATTTCCTAAAAAGCATTGTTCAAATGGTGACCCTGGGGTCTAAGTTGGCCACGCCCATGGGGTCACAGTTTTATATAGACTTATATATATGGAAAAACTTTAACAATTTTCTTCTCTGAAACTACAAGAATCAAAGGTTTAATATTTGTATTTACACTCAGGTTATGGTCCTCTATCAAGTTGTTTGAATGGTGATCCCGGGGTCCAATTTGGCCCCTCCCCAGGGGTCACATGTTTTACATAGAGTAACATAGGGATTTTTTTTAAATAAATCTTCACTGAAACTACAAGAGCCAGAGGTTTAATATGTTGTATTTACCATCAGCTTATGGTCCTGTATCAAGTTTGTTCAAATTGTGACCCTGTGGTCAAATTTGGCCCTGCCCTTGGGTCACATGTGAACATTGATTTGTTTTAAAGCCAGCCAATCTTAAGCTAAATGCATCCCTCCCCCATATCTAGGTAATTGAAAACAGTTTATATAAAACTAGTTTTATATTTCCATATCTGACACACAATCCTTCTATCCCACCCCAACCCCACCCATTTAATGGACGCCATTTAGCCAGATGAGGGATGCAGGCCCTCATGTGCCTGTTGTTTCTATTCTTATATATGGTTTGTTTGGATCTTTTGATAGTTGATGTGAATATAATTCACTCAGAGTCAGACATGCAGAAGAATACTTCAAACATTACGATTACTGAAGCATCAATTATAACAATATTACTGTAATTACCGACACATTCAGCTAAACAATTTCTGAAAAACTTCAAAATATAATGGTTGCTTAGGTAATTCACTCGGTGAATTATTCATTATGTTTCACTCGGATATATAGAAATGTAATAATTGACAATTAGTGAGTAATGTTACTGCTACTAATCAGAGCCCTACTTGACATGTCTACGGATGAACATAAAACTAATATAATTATATATAAATAAAGAACCAGATTAAATAACTTCCCGTTAACCCCTTAATGTACACTATTTCTCTTCACCAATTACAGTACTTATATCTGAAATATCACATGTTGAATGAACACTCATTTGTTTGACTTGTGAACACCTAATGTTTGTAATGGGAAGTTATTGTTTTCCCAGTGCTATTGTAGCATGTCTAGCACGTAACAGGATGTTATGTATTGTCATTAACGATGTCTAAAATTACATCATACAGATGGTATCATATTTATAGCAATCATATCCGTTTTACATAGCAGTAAACAAAGCCTGAATAAGCCAATGCAAATTTTAATTTAATCATTCTCAAAAGAATTAGGAGATACAAATAATAACATGTCACCTAGTAGCATGTGATAATATAGATTGTTATGTAGTATATGGTACATTTGTACATGAATCATTATATAGTTATGGTGCGGGGATTGTTTGCAGTACTAAGGTTTATGGTACCACATGCTTTCTTTTTTATGTGGACTGTGTTTGTTTGTGGCGATTTTGCATCATTCAGCCTGCTGACCACTGGCTTATAAGTTGTGTAAAAACATAGGCCTGCTGACCACTGGCCTAAATGTTGTGTATACACATAGACCAGCCTGCTGACCTCTGACTAATATGACGTGTATACACATAGACCAGCCTGCTGACCACTGGCATAATTATATGTTGTATATACACAAAGGCCAATCTGCTGGCCATTGGCTTGTACTAGTATGTTGTGTATAAACATAGGCCAGTCTGCTGACCAGTGGCATATATGTTTTGTATAGCGCTTGTACATATTCCATTGTGAATCTATTTTTAGAAAGTCTTGTTATGCTTAACTCCGCCCACGAATGCCGCCATCTTGAAATTCGGACAAACAATCGCAGAAGTCGTAGAATAACGAACGATCGATTGATCTACTTTACAGTTTTCGTATACTTAATTGTGCTTAATATATATACTCAACATGGTCACAACAACACATTGCTGCTGGGGAGAGTGCAAAAGTATTCAATAATGGGGGAAATGCGAGAAATCTATTTCATGGGGTTCGGGAATGGTTTTCCAAAGCCAGACAAAGAACGACAAAGGTGTCTCCGGTGGGTAAAAAGTTGTGGCCGGAAATATTTCACGTTAGGCAACGTGAAAAAGGATACCTACATAATTATGTTCTCTTCATTTTGTTGGTGGAAATGTTAATTAAATGTGGGAAGCAGGTAATTTGACTTTTGTTTACGGTGCTTTATAAACCGAAAGTAGTAACGGGTATAAATTCGGATGTAGTAGTACCCGGATAAAATACATCGTAGAATGTAATTAACTATAGATCACTATTTAAAACATGCGAAACAAACAGAGTGTCGTGTCTGTACAGAAAAGGTGTTCTATCTCAATATATATGCAAGCTAAAATGAAAGTAAATTGTGTTGTTGTTCTTTTACTATATTTACATGTCTGAAATTAAAAGTAAATTGTGTGTTTGCTGTTTGTATTTTTAGCTGCTATACCGCCCGAGTTCGTTGGAAACTCGGGTTAATTTTGTATTTAATGTTTTTATAAACTGACTTTAAATGAATACTGTTTATACCATACTAGTTTGTGCTTATTATACAAACCTGCTTTATATTTTATTACCACTATTCTTAATGAAATACTGCTTCTATGCAGTAAACCAGAAGCAATATCAGCAATGTTTTGAATTAAGTTTTAAGTTGTATTGCAGGTTACCAGGAAAAAACGAGCACCTGTATTCAGACAAAACTACAATTCGATCAGGCAGAGACGCTTAGAGACAAATGAGGCAGTCGAGGGGTTGCTGTTTCTGCCGGAGACACCAGTTCATCACATGGAGCCCTCAGCTGGACCTTCAACATCCGACACCCAAGAAATGGTGTATACAGCTACACCATTATACACTGAGCAAGACGTACTAAGTATTGGTACAATGTGCAAGCCAGACACAGAAAATAAGCAATGTCAAACAGAAAAACAAGCATCTTTCGATATTGTGAAACTGAGCATTCAAAATAAAATTCTGGAGAATGACTGCAAAATAAAACAGTCGGATTTTGAAATTAAAACACCTACATGTAACAACATCAAAAGCACATTTTTATGATAGATTTTGTGTGGAGTCTGTAAAGGATGATGACATTGCCTTCAAATTTTACACAGGTTTGACATTTGCCCAATTCATGTGTTTATGGGAGTTCCTGGGAGACAGTACCAAAAAAAATAACTATTGGAATTCAGAGGTAAGAAACCCAAATACTACACCAAGTAGAAGATCTGGAAGACGACGAAAATTGTCTCCGATGGTTGAACTTTTTGTAACACTTATACGGTTAAGATTAGGGCTGCTAAATCAAGATCTAGCTTACCGCTTTAAAACTAATACTCGCCAAGTTTCAACTTGTATTCTCACTTGCAATGGCACCTAAAAATGTGTACATTGCATGACCTTTGTAAGAGGAATATTGATTTCCCGCTGCTTTAAAATTGCCTGGTTGCTGAACATGAACTTCGGTACAGCCTATGATACAACGAATATTTTAATATTTCTTAAAACATTTTGGTTTTCGTATTTTTCTCTTGAGGCAAACATTACTGATCGGAGAGTACGAAACTGTTTATATAGCAATTGTATCCAAGAAATGGGGCTATTGTTTTTGTAAGTGATGCCTATGAAGGGAGTATAAGTGACAAAGAGATTGTTCAAGTTTCGGAATTGCTTAACCACCTCAACCCCGGAGATGTCATAATGGCTGATCGCGGTTTTTTGATTGAAGAAATGCTGAATGAAAAGCATGTGAAATTGGTGAGGCCGCCCTTTTTAGGAGGACGACACCGCTTTACACCGCAGGAAGAGGCAGCGACCAAAGATATTGCTAAACACAGAATTCATGTTGAACGCTCAATTGAAAGAATGAATAAATTCAGACTTCTTCAAAAAATAATTCCCCAGAAGCTCCAGCCTGTCTGTTTGCAATGTGTTCTTGTGAATGGTTGTCTAGAGAACTTTCAAACGCCTCTTGTCAAGTGAATTGTATTTAGATAAAAACATGTCGGTATATGATAAAAATGTTTCAAATGTGTTTGTTCACGAACTGATGGACAGAAACACACTTAGTGGCTGCTCTACATATTTCAACGTGACATTGATAAGTGTTGTAAATGAATTAATTTTCTTAATGAATAATGTTGTTACAAAAGGTTGATGCAAGAAACTTAGATTTCCTTTTTTTTTGTACACTGTTTGTTTCACTTATTCTGTCGGCATATGATAAAAATGTAGAGCAGCCACTAAGTATGTTTCTGTCGATCAGTTCGTGTAAAACATAATCCTGTTCAAATATGTTTTTCACGTATTGATCGACAGAAACATACTTAGTGGCTGCACTACATTTTTCAACGTGACATTGATAAGTGTTGTAAATGAGTAAGTTTTCTTAAGGAATAATGTTATTAAAAAAGATTCATGCAAGAAACTTAGACTTCCTTTTTTTGTATACTGTTTGTTTCACTTATTCTTGGACAGTTTAAAGGGACACATGGCAATCTTGATTTTTTTAAAAACGTGTGGCATCCCGTATTACTTATAAGAATAGTATAAAGCATATTGTTTTTGCATATTACTAACTGTTGATTACATTCACCAATAACATATTCCTATGGAAGTATAACAAGGAAAAGTTGAACAATTAAAATTGCATTTTAGTATAAATGCAAGCAGATTTATCAAGTCAAAATAATAATGGATTAATAATCAAGCGGCTAATTTTAACGGCTAATTTTAACATGTTTAGCCCCGTGTGGTTCCCGGGGGCCCCGTTTGGTCACGGGGCAAAGAATAGGGCCACTGCAGATCCCTTTTTTTTATCTCGATGTACATGGAGGATGAGCCTGGCATGTTCATGCCTGTTAGGCGCCATATAACCTTTCATGTGTTGGTGCGCCTTAAACCCCAATTCAATTCAATTAACATGTTTAATGCTTGATATACAAGACTTCAAGAGTTCCATGTCCTTTTAATTATCGTAAACAAATCATTATTGATTGATTTGATTCTATTTGAACTGCCTACAACACATTTCAGGTCATACAGAGATATCTCTCGCTCCCATAATGGAGGAATAATGGTAGTTAGCTGGTTCTTAAACGTGTCCAAGCTTTCATTGATCAATAGACTTGGACAAAGTTTGATAAAGATCAATGCAAAATGAAAGTGCTCGAGTGTTAATAACAAAAGTTAACGGACGGACAACATGCTATTTCCTAAGCTCTCCCGGCTTTTGGTCAGTAGAGCTGAAAAGGAAGAAACGACAGCAAAACCGTTAACGTGTTGTGTCACTTGCTTACGATTGTCTTCCCTGACCGATAACTGAACTTATATCTCGGCAAAACATTTTTCAATTGAAATAAATATAAACACAAGTACTACTCAACAACAAGTTAAAAGTTACAATTTTCTTTCTATTTGTTGTCAGTAAAAGCATATAAGATATACACATTAACAAAAACATATCATAACAAATTCAACAATAGACAAGTTACTAATATACAGCAAGGAAAAAATGGATTTAAAACAACTTGATCAAGAGTAGTTTTAAGTGACACAGTATAAAGTTAAATGTTTTTGCATATATATATAATTATTACTATTCTTCAATTAACTATAGAAAATTAAAAACACAAACTGAATTGTATATATGCAAGGCTGGTCTAAAGTCAAAATGATACTGGTTTAATAAATTGATACACCAATGTTGATACTCATGTGTCCCTTTAAGATCGAAAATTCATGGTATGGCGCATCAGTGATCAATTTAAAAGTCATGACGCAAGATATGAACATTTAATGCTAGTTTAAACATAAATCTAGATTCATCAATTTTGAAAATGGATTGGGATGAATGTCATCATTTGAAGTTGCTTCCGAAATTAAAATAGTATAAACGATGTATGTTCACCGTTATTTGGAAAGCGTGCACCTGCTGATCTCAACATGATCAACGGTATAATAAAAAACATGGTTTGACAATGAATGCTCTTTAAAACGTGAACAATTTTATTTTGATTTGAATAAATACCGATACGATATATCTAAGTTAATTTGTGTACATCTAGGTCAGAGTATAAGAAAACTATCACAAGTAAAAAATACAAATAAAGAAAGCAGAATTAAATCGGGCGTTTCATGCCGACTTTACTAAATATGTACGTTGAATAAACAGCTGAAACACGTTATGATGTTTATAATCTAACTTCGATTGACACACAAAATTCTTAGAGATCGCACCCAGTGTAACTGAGCTATGAAAGTTATACGATCATGACCTGTTCAAGTCATAGTCATTTGTGTTAATGCTCCATGTAACTGAGCTATGAAAGGTATATGGTGATGACCTGTTAACGTCAATGTCACTTGGGTTAATGCTCCATGTAACTGAGCTATGAACGTTATACGGTGATGACCTGTTAACGTCAATGTCACTTGTGTTAATGCTCTGTGTAACTGAGCTATGAAAGTTATACGGTGATGGCCTGTTAACGTCAATGTCACGTGTGTTAATGCTCCATGTAACTGAGCTATGAAAGTTATACGGTGATGACCTGTTCAAGTCATAGTCACTTGTGTTAATGCTCCATGTAGCTGAGCTATGAAATTTATACGGTGATGGTCTGTTAACATCAATGTCACTTGTGTTAATGCTCTATGTAACTGAGCTATGAAAGTTATACGATGATGACCTGTTAACGTCAATGTCACTTGGGTTAATGCTCCATGTAACTAAGCTATGAACGTTATACGGTGATGACCTGTTAACGTCGATGTCACTTTTGTTAATGCTCCATGTAACTGAGCTATGAAAGTTATACGATGATGACCTGTTCAAATCATAGTCGTCCCATGTGGTTCCGGGGTCCCCGTTTGGTTACGGGCAAAGAATAGGGCCACTGCAGATCTCGTTGGAGGGGAAGGCAGAGGGGTAGAACACCCCCTCCCCCAAATTCATGTTAATTTTATAATCATTTTTGTTCATGCTCATTAAAGGTCTTCATCAAGACCCATGCATTGTTTCAGGTGCCATCTCGCTCATATCACTAAAGCAGTGGCAGAAAAACTATAACGTAGCTCCAGCGTAAGTGGAGTGTCTATGTTATGCGCAAAATGAGAATATGGTCAATTCCGGAATTGCTCTGCGCAAAGTAAGCATTTTTAAAATGCGCGGCATTATCGGAATTCTCAAAATGCGCGGTTCAAGAATCATCCGTGCGCACAGTAGGAATTTGGCTAAAGTAGGAATATTAAAAGCAATAAGGTATGTTTAAATTGCAAGTATACGTGTGATGCAATGTGTGTTTATCTCCTCATTGTCTATAAAATGTACATTAATATCCACTATTTATTAAGTATCATTCAAATATTCAAATGCATTACTAGCAATACCATAAACTGGTAATTTGTTCTCAAACGGTCTGTGTAAATGATTGTTTTTAGTACATTTGGCAGATGACAGATGTTCTGGACAATAAGACAATTTGACATTTAATACATTGGTATACCTTATCAGTATAATACTTTAATTAATATGATTAAAACATGCAAATTCAATTAGTAGTAGTAGTTGTAGCCTTAACACCTGCTGCAATTATTGAGCAATTGGCGTGTTTGTTATTTGACAGATGTTCAATATTTGACTTATTTTTGTATATGCAAGTATATACGAAGGTATATGGCACCAAACCAGGGTCCCATGTTTGAATAAAGAGATCATAGGAAAATCTCTAAAATATATTATAGATGGAATGCCCAATTTGACCCGTTATTAGAAATATTATTGTCTGTGTCGCGTTTTGTTTTTTATTTTTAGGCGAATTGCATAGCAAATCCAGGTTTATGGTTTGGCGATTTCCGTCTATATGTCCGTCCGTCCGTCTACGCGTTTTGACGTTTTAGTAAAGGTTTCTGGTTAAAGTTTTTATTTTTCCTCAAAAACGAATTGCCGAAAAACTTTGAAACTTGGCACACACATGTTCATTTAAAATGGTGAATTCGCAATCCGGCGTTTGCACCACTACCACTGTGCTTCACTTGTTTATATTGTCTTAGTCACATTGTGTCTCCTTATTTCAGTAATATAAATCCGCGCTTTATTGTTTGAGGGTTTGAATTTATTTTCTCAATAATTAAGTTCATGTTAATTATTTACCAAACTAAACTATGATTTTTTTATATTTCATCTATTTATAACAGACGGATGAAACAATTAAGCATATGTAATTAGAAATAAATAGGTTTCAAAACACTATATTCCTTTTTAAATCCAAACACAAATTCGAACTTTGCGCAAAACTACCTCAAATTGCGCAGACACTTGGCGCATATTTTATATCGATTAACCCATTGCGCAATTCCGGAATAGTCCTGCACAATTCTGGAATCGTCGAGCATTTTAAGAATTCTTACTTTGCGCAGAGCAGTTCCGGAATCGTCCATATTCTCACATTGCGTATAACATCTACAATAGAATTTGCAGCAACTCTGCAGTTCAGGGTGAGAAGGTTCTAGGCCCGTTCTCCATATTTTATCTAGATGTACATGGAGTATGAGCCTGGCATATTCATTCCTGTTAGGCGCCATAAAACCTTTCATGTGCCTTAAAACCCCAATTTAATTCAAAATCATAGTCACTTGTGTTAATGCTCCATGTAACTGAGCTATGAAATTTATACGGAGATGGCCTGTTAACGTCCATGTCACTTGTGTTAATGCTCCATGTAACTGAGCTATGAAAGTTATACGGTGATGACCTGTTCAAGTCATAGTCACATGTGGTAATGCTCTGTGCAATTGAGCTATGAAAGTTATACGGTGATGACATGTTCCAGTCATAGTCACTTGTGTTAATGCTCCATGTAACTGAGCTATGAAAGTTATGAGGTGAATGACCTGTTCAAGTCATAGTCACTTGTGTTAATGTTCCATGTAACTGAGATATGAAAGTTATACGGTGATGACCTGTTCAAGTCATAGTCACATGTGTTAATGCTCTGTGTAACTGAGCTATGAAAGTTATACGGTGATGACCTGTTCCAGTCATAGTCACTTGTGTTAATGCTCCATGTAACTGAGCTATGAAAGTTATGAGGTGAATGACCTGTTCAAGTCATAGTCACTTGTGTTAATGTTCCATGTAACTGAGCTTTGAAGGTTATACGGTGATGACCTGTTCAAGTCATAGTCACTTGTGTTAATGCTCCATGTAACTGAGCTATGAACGTTATGAGTTGAAAAACCTGTTCAAGTAATAGTCATTTTTGGTAATGCTCCATGTAATTGAACTATACAACGTCAATTACGGCTATTCGGACATAGTTCATCCACAGGGACTAACTTAATACTAGAAAGGTTTTCCACGGAAAACTTGTGTCGCCTGCCGTGTGCTTATTTCATCAATCATCAAGTACAATCAAACTATAAAGTTGAAAGAAAGTAGTGCAATCCTTCATGCATTATGGAGCGGATGTTATTTAAGTGTTAACATTTATGAAAAGGGGCATAACTCTATATTGGATAATAGATAAGGGGAATTGTATAAAATGTTATGACCATAGCCAAATTATGAGCCAGGTTAGGTTGTAGGTTAAATTTTTATGAAAAGGGGCATAACTCTGCCAAAATTAAGATCGAAGCTATTGGTCATGTGTAACAACACTTCTTCAGGTAAGATGAACATGTGTGTGACGTTTCACAAACATAGGTCAAACAATTAAGTTATGGCCAGTTATGAGCTTGGTGAGGTTGCAGGTTAAAGTTTTATGAAAAGGGGTATATCTCTGCCGACATGAAAGTCGGAGATATAAGACATGTTCAACGACACATTCCTTGAGGACAGATGAAGATGAGTGTGAAGTTTCATGAACATAAGTCAAATAGTATTCAAGTTATGACCAAGGTTAAGTTGCAGGTTAAAGTGTGACGAACGACGGAAGACGACGACGGACGACGACGGACAACGGACAAGTTGATCCCTAAGTGTCTGTCATGCTATGCAGGTGATACAATAAAATCGTGTTCGTAAATTAACGAGTTCATGCTATTTATAGCTAAGCAACGAAATTGATATGGCAGTAAAATTGATGTTTTAGTACAGAACAGTTTAGGTTTTTAAAAACAAACACCGCTCGACCTCATTTTACTAGAGAACTGTTCATGTTTAAACAAACACCACTCGACCTTGGAACATCGTTATTAGTATTTTTTACAACTGAACTACCAACATTGAACAGCAAATACGCAATAAATCGATCTTGTCAGCAATCAGGCGCGTATCTGCGCGTAGGCCTTGTAGGCCCGGGACTGCATATAATTGAACCATTTAATATTTTGAAACGACTGAGAATGTAATAAAATATGAGAGGGTGGTGGGGTGGGGTTGTATGGGGATGGGGTTTCCATATGCAACATTTAAAATCTAATCGTATTTAAGTACTATAATAAATATATATATATATATATCAATTTAATTTGTTTATATCCGGACTAATAAATTTTTATTCGGCATTTTACATATCCAGACCATAAATAATTCGAAAGGCATGTGTTCTTTTTAAAGACCTGTGCCCCATTAGAAAAATAGTGATCGTAACTTAAACTCTTTTTTTTTTCTAAGAGTATATGTAAGAGTTAATGCAAGTTTGGAAGCACCATAAGACATTGTAATACGCTGCGACTGAATGGAGATGGACAGACATAAACACATACAGACATTCTGATGGGTGGATGTTCGGATGAATGGATGCACAGACTGTCATGCATGCTTCTTATTTAACCCTTAAATAATTTTAATTTTCTACAAAGTGTATATGAACAACCTGTCGCAACGGGTTTACAATATCAACACATCATACACAATGAGTGCACATTTCAGTCACAATGAATTTTAAAATATGACTGTAAAAACGTTTATAGGTAGGACATAAAATCGCTTGATATGTTCAGTGACGTGACAAATGCTAGACGGTAAACTATATCAGTTGCTTATGTTCTTAAATAATCAAGATTGAAAACAAATAAGCCTGATATCATTGTGACAATATATGCTAGTTTTTATATTGTACAGTGCTGTGTCATTATCTGAGTGCGGGGTCTGGTTCAGAATGCATGCATGAGAGAGGTCAGTGGATGTCAGTTTGTTTTGATAATGTCGGCTCTGTTTAGGGTGTAAGTAATTAACCTAGGAGAGATATGCATGGTTTATTGTTTGATTAAAATGAAAGAATGTGTGAATCTTTCTAGAACCAGTCAGTTCATGCTAGACTATTAAGGGAAGAGGAATAAAATAAAGACTGGTAGAAGAGACTGGAGTTTTGAATTTACTTTTATACATGGTGTCCTAAATGTGGAAGTATTAAAGAGACATTTACCAGTAACATGGTGGCAGCGAATGGGATTTAATTAAAGAACAAAACCAGGAGTTTTTATTTTTTATTATTGTGAATGGACTCAGATTGTGTTAACGTATGAAACGTGGTTGTCTCTGTGAGATGCATATACAATTGTAACCTGAACTGACGTGTGAAGCTTTGTAACCTGAACTGACGCGTGTAGAGTTGTAACCTGAGATGACGTGTGAAGCATTGTAACCTGAACTGACGTGTGAAGTGTTGTAACCTGAACTGACGTGTGAAGCGTTGTAACCTGAACTGACGTGTGAAGCGTTGTAACCTGAACTGACTTGTGAAGCGTTGTAAATTGAACTGACGTGTGAAGCGTTGTAACCTGAACTGACGTGTGAAGCGTTGTAACCTGAACTGACGTGTGAAGCGTTGTAAACTGAACTGACGTGTGAAGCGTTGTAACTTGAATTGACGTGTTAAGCGTTGTAACCTGAACTGACGTGTGAAGCGTTGTAACCTGAACTGACGTGTGAAGCGTTGTAACCTGAACTGACGTGTGAAGCGTTGTAACCTGAACTGACACGTGTAGAGTTGTAACCTGAACTGACGTGTGAAGCGTTGTAAACTGGACTGACGTGTGAAGCGTTGTAACTTGAACTGACGTGTGAAGAGCATTGTAACCTGAACTGTCATGTGAAGCGTTGTAAATTGAACTGACGTGTGAAGCGTTGTAACCTGAACTGTCGTGTGAAGCGTTGTAACCTGAACTGACGTGTGAAGCGTTGTAACCTGAACTGACGTATGAAGCATTGTAAATTGAACTGACGTGTGAAGCGTTGTAAATTGAACTGACGTGTGAAGCGTTGTAAATTGAACTGACGTGTGAAGCATTGTAACCTGAATTGACGTGAGAAGCGTTTTAACTTTTAGTTGATGTGTGGAGCGTGGTAAACTGAACGGACTTGTGAAGCGTTGTAAATTGAACTGACGTGTAGAGCGTTGTAACCTGAACTGATGTGTGAAGCGTTGTAACCTGAATTAATGTGTGAAGCGTTGTAAACTTAACGGACTTGTGAAGCGTTGTAAATTGAACTGACGTGTGAAGCGTTGTAACCTGAATTGACGTGTGAAGCATTGTAACCTGAATTAATGTGTGAAGCGTTGTAAACTGAACTGACGTGTGAAGCGTTGTAACCTGAACTGACGTGTGAAGCGTTGTAACCTGAACTGACGTGTGAAGCGTTGTAACCTGAATTGACGTGTGAAGCGTTGTAACTTGAATTGACGTGTGAAGCGTTATAACCTGAACTGACGTGTGAAGTGTTGTAACCTGAACTGACGTGTGAAGCGTTGTAACCTGAACTGACGTGTGAAGCGTTGTAACCTGAACTGACGCGTGTAGAGTTGTAACCTGAACTGACGTGTGAAGCGTTGTAAACTGAACTGACGTGTGAAGCGTTGTAACTTGAATTGACGTGTGAAGCGTTGTAACCTGAACTGACGTGTGAAGAGCATTGTAACCTGAACTGTCGTGTGAAGCGTTGTAAATTGAACTGACGTGTGAAGCGTTGTAACCTGAACTGTCGTGTGAAGCGTTGTAACCTGAACTGACGTGTGAAGCATTGTAACCTGAACTGACGTATGAAACATTGTAAATTGAACTGACGTGTGAAGCGTTGTAAATTGAACTGACGTGTGAAGCGTTGTAAATTGAACTGACGTGTGAAGCGTTGTAACCTGAACTGACGTGTGAAGCATTGTAACCTGAACTGACGTGAGAAGCGTTTTAACTTTTAATTGATGTGTGGAGCGTGGTAAACTGAACGGACTTGTGAAGCGTTGTAAATTGAACTGACGTGTAGAGCGTTGTAACCTGAATTGACGTGTGAAGCATTGTAACCTGAATTAATGTGTGAAGCGTTGTAAACTGAACGGACTTGTGAAGCGTTGTAAATTGAACTGACGTGTAGAGCGTTGTAACCTGAACTGACGTGTGAAGCGTTGTAACCTGAATTAATGTGTGAAGCGTTGTAAACTGAACGGACTAGTGAAGCGTTGTAAATTGAACTGACGTGTAGAGCGTTGTATTTGTGTTTTGCTTTCTGTTCAGAACAACGGGAATTATATTGCCGTATTTACTTTCGAAATTACCAATTATCTAACATAACATTGCAACACCTTTTAGTTTGGTTTATATATATATATATTCATTAACATGCGTGAGACGGATGAATGGATGGACACTCCGAGGGCTGCTAAGATTTTAAGAACGTTGCGCAGCAGGGATGAAAGTATTGTCAGTGCAGGTGTACATGATCCGTCGATAGAGAGGGAAAGAAGAGAGCATGAGCTGAAATTAATAGAGTTTGAAAGAGAGAAAAGAGAGCATGAGAGACAGATGGATTTAGAAATAAAAAAGTTGGAACTTCAGCAAAAAACTCACACAGATGATGACCTTCGGTACAAAGGGCCAAAAATTCCAAAATGTGTAGAGGGTCAAGATATTGATATTTATTTGAGGGGATTTGAAATGTTGGCTACTGTCCATAAATGGGACGTATCAACATGGGTCCTTAGATTAGCAGCTTTGCTGTCTAGGAAAGCACTTGAAGCCTATGCTAGGCTGTCCATTGCTGACTCAGAGGACTATGACATTGTGAAGAAAGCTATTTTGAGGAGATATGAATTGACCTCAGAGGCATATAAGGAAAAGTTTGGGGCATGCAAATGGCTGAACGATGAATGCTTTAGGGAATGGTCCGTTAAAATGACACATTTCTTTGAGCGTTGGGTAAATCTTGAAGATGTTCGAGGAAAATATGATAGGCTTGTATAACTCCTTATGACTGAGCAACTGCTAAGCAGTTCACCTTCAGAATTTAGTCTGTGGCTCAGAGAAAAGGATCTGAAAACAGTTGATGAAGTTGTGAGGCTTGCGGATCAATGTTTGCTAACATATAAACCTAAGCAGAAGCAACCCCAGGAGGTGGGTAAAGTTTATAAAATCTCACGTAACACAAAGGCTCATCAAAATAGTCAGTGTTTTAAATGTCAGGGACTTGGGCATTTTGCTAGAGAATGCCAAGTGAAGGACAACAAAGGTAAGGCATATTTGGTCAGAGAGACGACCAGTTGCTGCAGCCCTACTTAGATGAAGGTCAGGTGAATGGGTGTAACGTGTGCATCTTGAGAGACACTGGGTGTACTCAATCCCTAATTAATGAAAAGTTTGCTACCAGGGCATCACTCCTGAATGAAACAACGACAGTCAAATGTGAAAATGAGGAATCTTACACCATACCATACCGTTGGCTCTAGTCCATGTGAGGTGTACGTTCGGGATTGGAATCCTAAAGGTTGGTGTTATGAAAACATAACCCAATGACATGTTGCTTGGCAATGAAGCATTCCGAGAGCCAAATAATCTGGCTTTGGTTCAAGAACACAAAAGCATGTTGAATAAGCAAATAAGAAAAAGATGGATGCGGAATATGGTATCATAGATGTTGAAGGTAAGTCCATATTTCATAACAATGACCATAAGTTACAGGACAAGCACACTCAGCCACTAGAGTCTATCATAACTGAAGTTGACGATTCATTAGCACTTGGAGTTAAAGATATGCAGAAGTTGCAAGCTGAAGACAAGACACTTGCCGAAATTAGAGAAAAAGTAATAACAAAAGAAGAAGCAAAACTGGAACGTGTTTGTTTCTTCAAGAAAGAAGGACTTGTACTGAGATAATGGAGGCAAGAAAAAGGCAAGATCAAGGAGGTTATTCAGCTTGTTTTGCCAACGGTATGTAGGAAACGGGTGTTAGAGGTTGGTCATGATATTCCTATGGCTGGGCATATGGATGTGGAGAAGACAAAGAGTCGAATCCTCCAGCAATTTTATTGGCCAGGGATATTTAAAGACGTTGGCAATTATTGCGCATCTTGTGACCAATGTCAGAAGACAGTTAGACTAAGGCAGGGTGACAGGGCACCACTAATACCCATGCCAATTATATCGGAGCCATTTAAGAGAGTGGCAATTGATATGATTGGACTTCTACCAAGAACAAAAAGAGGAAACATGTATGCTTTGGTCCTTGTGGATTATGCAACTAGATATCCACAGGCGATAGCTATTGCTGAGGAGCTGATGGCAATATTCAGTCGTCTTGGATCCCTGGTGAACTACTATCCGACCAAGGTACGAATTTTAGGTTATGCAAAAGTCTTGGTATATCCAAATTCACATCATCGATATACCATAAAGAAACAAACGGGCTAGTGGAAAGGTTTAGTGGAACATTGAAAAGCATGTTAAGGAAATTTGTCAACTCAGATCCTCATGACTGGGACAGATTGCTTCCGTACTTGCTCTTTGCTTGCAGGGAAGTTCCAAATGAGTCGACAGGGTTTTCACCATTTGAGTTGCTTTATGGTCGTCATGTTTGGGGTCAAATGGCAGTTCTTAAGGAAAATTGGACAGACTCGCTTTCTGAGAGTGACAATGTTGCAGAGTATGTACAAAAAATGAGGGAACGCTTGCAAGAGATGCTAGATGAAGTTCAGGTAAACCTATCCAAGGCCCAAACAAAGATGAAAGTGTGGTATGACAAAAAATCTAGATGGAGGACATTGACCCCAGGTGATAAAGTTTTATTGTTGCTACCAGCTGGAACATCCAAGCTGCAGGCGCAATGGCGTGGTCCGTATAGGGTTATGCAATATGTTTCAGAGGTAGATTATGAAATCATAGTGGGTCGGAAACTGAAAGTATTCCACATCAACTTGCTCAGGGAATGGGTAGAGCGGAAGAACGAAACTGTTTGTTCATTCAGCATGGTTCCATTTGATGAACAGGATTCAGATAAAGGTAGGATGATGACTAGAAATACAAACCAGACGGAGAGATACAGAGATGTTGACATATGTCCAGATTTGGAAGGTAATCAAAAGGCAGAAATGTTGCTTCTATTAGAGGAATATAAGAAAATATTCACAGATGTACCAGGACAGACAGATTTGATAGAACATGATGTCAACTTGATTGACACTTCTCCAGTCAGACAGAGGGCATACAGGATACCCCATGCTTTAAAAGGGTTGGGAAAAGCTAGACAAAATGTTAGCTGCAAACGTAATACGGCCATATAACAGCGAATGGGTTGCACCTGTAGTTTCGGTGGAGAAGAAGGACAAATCCATCAGATTTTGTGTGGATTATAGACTACTCAACAAAAGAACAAAGTTTGATCCTTATCCGATCCAAGAGTGGATGAAGTAATTGAAAAACTAGGTAGATCAAGATTCATTTCAAGTCTTGACCTTACAAAAGGGTATTGGTAGGTCCCCGTGATGGAGGAAGCAAAAAAAGTACTCTGCAGTTGTCACACCATTTGAGCAATTTGAGTTTAATGTCACTCCATTTGGTATGCAAAACTCACCGGCAACCTTTATGACACTGATGAACAAACTCTTGGAAGGGACACAGGATTTTTGAGGTGCATACTCTGATGATATAAATGTGTTTGAGGAGACCTGGACTCAACACTTACAAGACCTCAGAGAAGTCTTCGAAGAATCAAGACAGCAGGGTTAACTATAAGACCAAGCAAGTTTCATTTAGGCTACAGGGAAGTTGAAGTTGTTGGTCATGTAGTAGGAAATGGAGAAGTGAAGCCAAGACCGTCCAAAGTCAAAGCTGTGGAGGAGTACCCCAGGAATGAAGCGTTTCACTTTGATCAAGTTGACATTTTTTTCTTGTAATAATCTGAGTGGTGGAAAACTCTCCCATTGAAAGTTTGCAAGATTATACTATGTGAAGATAAATCGTTACCTGAATTATTTTTGAAAATGTAACGAATGAATGAAGAATGAAAGATGATGGAAAATCACGACCCTGAGAATAAGTGTTTGTGATGAAACAGCATCACCATTTAAGGTTATGGTTTTTCGAAAGTTCCCTGACTGTTTATTGGCGCTTTGAGCGCGCAGCCTATTATATACTTGTATTGGTTTTTGATGCTGCATATGGAGGAACACGTGACATGTGGAGGAGCACGTGATTAAAAATGTTGGGGGTAAAAGACTGGCCATAATATCGTGTTTTTGTATTGAAATTAGCGCTATGTTATAGGTCCATATATTACAGCTACAACTTTGAAACTTTATACAGTTGTTCTACATCATAACATGACCCATCATATCAGGTTTCATAACTCTGTGCTGCTTTCTGCAAAGCAAAGTTTTCTGTTAAGTTCCACTTTTTAGCCAGTATGTTTTAGGAAAAAAAATACGACTTATTGTCATCCCTTGACCGGCGTCTGCGTATTTGGTTAAGTTTTATGTTAAGGTGCACTTCTTTCAGTAACTATAACAGATACAGCTTTGAAACGTTGCTTGAGCATGCTATTTCCTAACGCAGGCCATGCAATACTGGTTTACCCACGGGAAAATCGCATGATCAGCCCGACGTGGCACACACCTATGACACCTATGACAAAAGTCAGTGTCAAACATTCAAAAAACCAAACGGTATGATATCTTACTACTACAAACCACTTCTGCCGAATACATGTCCACTTACCCCAGCCATTTGTCATAGTATATTTCACTGATCATATCAGCTTTTTTTTTATATTTTTGTTACTTAATTCAACTACCTCAACATTCTAAAAACCTTCATAACATTCTAGAAATATATATCATCAGCAATTAATGCAAACACTTAAATATGTTTTGATATCTTAGGTATGTGCCTTTGTTCTCAAGTTACTATTGCCTACTGTTGCCATATAACTGTTTATACTTTTTAAAATATTTCTACATTTTGTTGTTATATAAAACAAAATTGCAAATAAATACACATGTTTGTTTCCTCCTTTTCAATACATTCTGTGCCGCCCTGATGCTTTGCATCGGTTTCTTCTTGTTGAAAACATATGTTGTGTTCACATAATTAAAGATAATGATGGTAGTATTAATAGACTAGGTAAGCAACTAATCATTATTCCATCTATGTTAGTTGTTGTAAAGATTTTGCGAAAAAACATTTAATGTGTTTATTATCGAAACTGGCATCATTTTTTACTAACGTAAGCATGTTAGTTCCCGGTTAATTCTCGCAAAAAGGAGAAAGGTGTCATAATGAAACCAAGTACCCAAACGCCCTGTACCGCTAACTAAATGAAATGAGCAAGTAGTCAATTCACAGGACAATACACACCATAAAGGGTAATGAAGACAGGGTAACGGACTTGGAACTGTCAATTTGCAATACGGACTACAGTCAGTTTAACTTGATTTTATGTGTACACTGTACACAACCTCGCTATGTTTCTATCTTCAGCGCTCATATTGATTACAGTGTAGTACAGCACATCGAAAGAAAATCGCTTACGATCAAGTCAACATTCAGAGGATTTAGCAAACGATACACTAATATTAAAACAAATACCTCAGGATGTATCCAGAATTGTAATGAACAACTGCAACATTTTGTGTCCGTAATGATAGCGACGAGGAAGACATGTTGTTTTGTATTTCAATTCCAACAGTAAAATAATGTTTAATTAAACAATCAATAATAAGCTATAATTCAAGATCTCATTTAATAAAGGTATTCCTAGATTGATATTTAGTAAATGTATTTCTAAACACAATTAATTGTCCAATAGCACATGTAGCACACGTAATTTTCTGTATTTACACTACCCCGTTTTATTGGGATGACAATAGGGTAAGAGTGAGGTAAGAGTGAGGTTTGTCGCACCCTAGAACCTTTTTTAAACCTCCAGAGGCCTGTTTGCAACTGACCCGCCATACACCCACAATGCCCCCCCACCCCAAATAAAAATTACCACCCCACCCCCACTCCCAAAACTGGAGTAACCTACTAAACAAGTGCTACTCAATAACGTAATCAAGTTACATACCTGACTGACATTATGTGGAGGGTTCAGTGCAAAACTATTGTAGAACTATCACATTCTTATTATGACAAATTGCGATATGCCTTATTCCATTTCTAAATTCTAGATTTTTTAATTTCCTAATTTATTAAATATACATCGATAATTTGTTCAATGCATTATTTAATTAATACATTCGTAGCAATGTTTTGCTTTTCATTAGACTTCTAAACAATAAAACAATACTCACAACTTTATAAGAAGGTAGAGTTACAAATGCAGAAGTTAGAAGGATGCAATAAGTTGACAGTCGCATTGTTACACCAGATGGCGCTACGACAATAATAGCTAGAAATAGCCCACTAAGGATTGGGGGTAAATGTCGTACCATACCGAACCAAGACCGTATCATGCATATGTCTTACTTGCAGCTATCGGTCCGGGCAGATTAGACCAATTAAAGCGCCCACTAGCGATATGTCGATTTTATTCACGCGTTTCTTCACGCTCATAAAGTTGACGTTTGCATGACGTCATGTTGTTAATAAACGCACAACGTCAATTGTTATTGCACCAGATTCACTTGTTTGACGTCACTTGCTGTTTATCCAAGTTAAAAGCAAGAAATAAAACAAAAATAGCTTATTTGAAGTTTCATAAAAGCTCTCAAAGTCTCGCCTTGATCGCCCAACGTGAGGGGCGATTTCAAGCTTCCAGTTTCCCCAGGACTTACTTCTGAATCCACGTAGCATAGACATAGCGAAGAAATCAGAAGCAGGCCGGGTGACGGAGGCTACGTACCGTACCGTACCGAACATTCCGAAATATAACCGAAATAGCAGGTGCGTGTTACAGAGAATACCGAACGTAGTAATGAATAGATTAGTTATACAGTAACGAATCGAATAGGGATTACCGGTTTAAGTTGGATGTACAATATATAACGACCCAAGACGTTCATCAATTTATTCGCTGCCGGAACGGCAGCGACTCTTATATTGTTTTAGTAATTGCGCATGATAAGGTAGTAATGAATAGTTTCTTTGAGTTTTTTCACTTTGATAACGCAATACTTTGATAACGCAATCTTATAATTACACATGGAAGCAATGAACAGTTTATCTGTGTGGTAATGCACGCTAACGCACATGTGAGTAATTCTATTTCGGTGCTGATGTGTACTTTAGCACGTCGTGCTACAAAGGTGAAGCGACTCTTATATTGTTTAGTAATTGCACATGGTATAGTAGTAATGAATAGTTTCTTTGAGTTTTTCATTTTGATAACGCAATCTTATAATTACACATGGTAGCAATGAACAGTTTATCTGTGTTGTAATGCACGCTAACGCAAACGCATCCCACACATGTGAGTAATTCTATTTCTGTGCTGATGTGTACTTTAGCACGTCGTGCTACAAAGGTGAATATGTAATCAATTTGTAAGGCATCGCGTAGCACAAATTGGGAAGAAAGTGTCTAGTAAAAAACGGTCATGGCGTGTTTACGTCTCCGTGACAACTCTTTTTTTTAATATTGTTTTAACACCCGTGACTTGGTGTGTTATTATGTTAAACTTTGTTCTCAGTTCCTATCCAGAAATAATGCTATTTTCTCTCGGCAGCTATTCTACGCTTGCGTAAAACCTTGCTTGTTTATATCATATATTAGAACAATTAGCATGCATACATGAAATCTATATATCAGATGTGATTGGATAATAAGTAAAATCCGTGCTGTACTATAATCATTTGTGTAACAGTTAACATAAATAAAGATGTACTGTAATCACATTAATAAATACATATGAGACATGGGGTCAATTACATGGCCAAAAAAATAATTGAAATCTTTTATCACATTACATCATGGGAACTATCAAAGGCCGTTCATAAAGTCGCGATTAGAAGAGATTAATTACGTACCACACATATCTTTTTATCATCCCATACATTTATTTTCATCAAATACATTTATTTATTTTATAATTATCCTAATTCAATGAAGTTTGTTTTGTTTTAGCCACATCGACAACCGAAAACGTCTTTGATAATATAGCTCAGAAAATGCGTCGGGGAAATGTTTGTTAAACTAATAATGTGATATTCTGTTAGCTGTAGCACGTACAGACCTTATAATAATTATTTTTATTAGGTATGCCTAAAGTTAGTAACATCTCGAGCTATGTCTGATAACACTTACTATCACAGCTCTTTTATAGATATACGATTAAGATAAAATATGTATAAAGTATCATTTTCATCCATCTGTCTGTCTGTCTGTCTGTCTATCTGTCTGTCTGTCTGTCTGTCTGTCTGTCTGTGTCGCATAATTTCAACTAAATGTCAATAATATTATTTCAGTTATCATAGTCTGTCCATTTTACTCATAGTTACATCCTATATAGCTGTATTAGTCACGTTACACTAAGCTAAACTATTCATTACTACTTTCGGTATATGCGTTATATTTCGGAAAGTACGTACCGGCTTTTACCCACAACCTACAAACCGTTTATCAAAACTCTATCTAGGTATTCAGGTCATATAATAATGTATATGTACCAATTAAAACTATAGGTTTATTCACGGGTTTTTACAAAAATTGTGTTATTGAATATGCGTAAATGAAGAATGACTTGGTAACTATTAGGGGATTTATCTCTGACGCGAAGCGTCAGGGATGAAAATCCCCTTAACGGTATCAACTTTTGTCCACATACTATCAGTTTGAAAAATTTTATCCCTTTGGTTTCCGATTTCTGCCAAGTACATGGGAGTCGAGCTTAAGGAAGGGGAAACCAGTCTCTACTTCCGCTGATAGGCATGGTAAATTCACTTCGGGCCTCTTCGGCGATGTCCCTTGTCTGGGTGCAATTCGCAACCTCTCGCAATCACCGAATAATGACGGAATTGACCGACTATGTACGATCAAAGACATCGGAACTCTTCGTTAATTTCCGCAATTGCAGAGGATGAATCAATATTGGCCAATTGTCTCGCCAGTTACTATTAATCGATAAATACGACTAAACAGAATTTTTTCAATTTATTTGGGTTTTAAAATATGACTACGCAGGTCTAGCGTAAGTGTCAGGAGTCGTGGAAACAGACTAACGCATTAAATTATTTACTAGTTAATGATGACTTCACTTAATTGTCACTGTGGCGTAGTTGTTAACACGTTCGCCTGTCATGCAGGATATCCGAGTTCGAATCTGGGAATATTATTTTATTAAGTAATTATATTATTTTGTAACTGTAATAATTAATTAAAAACTTTTTTTAAGAAATAAAATGAAAAGAACGAAAATTAATTGACGGAACCTTCTAAAGTGAATTTTGGTCTTTGATTTAGATTATAATGATAAACCGAGAACAAAACACCCTAATGGCTCCAGTTTCCATCATTTCCATGAATACTTTTGACAATACATGTACGTTATATATTACTATATTTTTTTAAAACTAAATAAGAATTTAAAACGCAGTTTATAATTAGAAAATTAGTTGAGAAATACATATTCTACAACCGAAGCACTTTTATGATAAGGCTTTTCACATGCAAACCTGGCAAACAAGTTTAATAATATATTATTATTTGTTTCAGTTAAACGTAACATTTTGTAATGAAAACAAACGCAGAGAGTTTTTATTCAGATTTATCGAATAAATTACCTTATTTTTTATGTCACATTATAACTTGTGCTTTTGGTTTGAGTCATGAACAGTTTAAGCATGCATACATTCTATATGTATGCTTATCTTCTAGATTACTACTCCTTCCCGCGAGCAAGATGCAGAATTATGCTTTAAACATATGGTTGCATGAAATGAAATATGGATCTTTTTGAATTACCTCGATAATACTTACCCGTATACGAAGTATAGAATGTGTATGTTAATCTGAGTTTTGATGCCATGCAAGTTTGTATTTTCTCGGCAAACGTATTCTAACTGATATACGAGTAAATGTGTTTATTTGTATATCATACTCATTTTTACAAGTGCACGTTTACATTTAACCGATGATCGATTATAGGCTTTATGATGATCTTAATCGGATGCCTAACAAACCGATTATGGGTTTAAAACAATCGAATAATCGGTACTTCACTTGCGTTAACATTAAATATTTCAAAAGCATCTTTTGCAAAAGCATTTATGGTGATGTTTGTGGTGCTAGTAAAATATAATGCCGAAATAATTTTAGTTGGCATATTTTACAATTCGGAACATCGAAAGCTGCAATAATTCAAAGTACTAAAGTACTTAACAAAATCCGAACGTGTTCTAAGAAATTCTACCTAATGCATCATTGTACAACGTCAACCAATCTTTCCCAGGTCATGCGCATATAATTACAAACTAGACGTTCGTATGGGTGTATTAGAATTGTTGTTTCATACACAACACTGCTAATGCATTACGTAGTTCACTTCGTAAGGAGCGACATCGTTAATAATCTGACAATTTCATCCGATTACCTACGTTCATGCACCTTCGCAACATCTAGATTGATTCCGAACTTATCTGAAATGAGGAAATTTTATTTCAATTCTTTTATTTCAATTTTCATCCCAGAACACGTGCATGTGAATCTCTGTCCTTTTCTTACGTAAAAAGAAAGATGAGTGCAATATCCTCAGTTATACAGTTTGATATTTTAAGGAAATAGATATATAAAATAGAGCTAATTTTACATTCGATCTCCATGTCAGCAAAATTGTGTTTACAGTATTTTTACAGCGAAAATGTCAAACTACATGCAACTCCAAATTATGTGTAATTTATAGAAATTGTAATAAAAAAATGTTTGGAACCTAGATCTATATATATTTACTTGTTTTGAAAGAAATGTCATAGTACCTTGTCATATACAAGATTTAATAAAAGTTGAGCATTATGACATACTTTTTTTAATCTTTATTTTTTTTTTGCTAAAGTAAAAGGTGGGGTACTGTCCATATATGTTTGCTTTTTAAAGTAACAAGAAAAGCTATAATACATGTATTATAGCATGGGGAGTAAGGACATATTTGAAAGGCAGTGAAAGGATGATATTGTTAGCATGACATATTAGCAAGAATTTGATATGAATTTATTTTAAAGTTGTGATTATCCCAGAACTAAGTTTGTACAGCTCAGTAAGTGTGCCAGGTTCCCCGCCAGGACTTGAACCTGGATCTCTTTTCTCGAAAGAAAAGCATGCTTCCTTACACTACAGAGATGTTCCCAACAGCACAGAGCGTACAAAAAATTAATTAGCCAACTTAAATTTAGATTAAACATGTTTTACTTCAAATTATGTATATTTACATAATACATTCTAGGCACTGATCTTAACTCTTAAAGTATGTCCTTTGTATGTGCCAGATGAAGCTGCAGGTTATGCTTAAAAATCAATTCCAACACTTCATTAGAAAGAAACCCAGTAAAAACAAGCAAATTCAGCGAAGTACAAGTCCACTATATGTGAAACCACCCATCGTAAAATAATGGATACTCCTCAATCCTGCCAAATTGCATAAGACAGCCCTCAAGGGAAAGTAAACTTATTGAGATTTTTTATTTATTTAAATTAAAGACATCCCACCAGCCTAATCCATCCTATAGAAATAGTGGGAGCATAATTATGATTGTTTTTTTCATGCACTGTGAGAAGTACGAGAATTTCATGCAAAATTGGAGATTGGTATGTACCGTTATATTATGAGGCCCCGACAAACAATTTTAAATCCGATTTAATTATTTCTAAATTGTATGTGTAACAGTACCAATATGATTTAATTTCAATATTTTTAGTATTGAATTTGCAGATTTTACCTTTTTAATCTGCCAGTATTTTAATGTTTCTATTCCAAACAATAAAATGAACATTTAGCAATTGTAAGAAACATTGCACATTGTAGTCTTATATTAAATGATGTCAGGGCCTCAATAAATATTTTTCACAGTAGAGGATTAACAAATTTGTGATCGTCTCCAGCTGTAAAATGTCCGTGATCTTTTGATTCTGGTGTGATGTCTTTAACAGCAACCTAGAACTTTGACCAACCGACCTGAATAATAATCCAGTGCTTCCTTTCAATGAGTTTCACATTTTGATGAAGTTTTGATAAACTCCATTAAGGCTGTTGTGAGTGCCACCTTGTAAAATGCATCTGGCAAAGAGAAGGAAGGCTTGGATTATTGTTTGTATCTCTGAAAACGGACAACATCAAGAGGTCAATGACCCCGGAGCTCTATTGATAGGAGTTGATAGCTAGATTAGCATTCATGTGAAGTTATATGAAAATCTGTCAAGTAGTTTCAGAGGAGTAGTCGCTACAAATGTTTACTATATAACTCTATGTAAACAAAGATGGTCGCTGGCTGCCATGTTTAATGTCGAATCAAAATAATTTTCAAGAAGGACCAACATCATGTCATGCTGGTCATTTTAGAAAAAGTTCCATATCTGATTAAATATCACTTGACTTATAGTTTTTAAGAAGTAGTCGTTTATTTATTTTTTAAATTATTTTTAGCCATGGCGACCATCTTGAAATTCCGGCCAACCTGTAATTGTGGTAGGATCGACTAGACATCAACAGCAACATATTTAGCCAGGGCGACCATCCTGAAATAGCGGCCGACCTGAAATTCTGCTAGGATCAACTAGACATCAAGTGCAACATTCCTATAAAGTTTCATGAAATTCCGTCAAGTAGTTTCAGAGTAGTCGCTACAAGTTTTTATTATGTTACTCTATGTAAACAAAGATGGCTGTTGGCGGCCATGTTTGATGTCGAATCAAAATAATTTTCGACAAGGATCAACATCATGTCATGCTGATCATTTTAGAAAAAGTCCCATATCTGTTATAGTTTTCAAGAAGTAGTCGCTCCAAATGTTGTTTTTTTTTCAATCTATTTTTATTCATGGTGGCCATCTTGAACTTCCAGCCGACCTAAAATGTTGCTAGGATCAACTAGACATCAAGAGCAACATTCCTGTGAAGGTTCATGGAAATCCGTCCAGTAGTTTCGGAGGAGTAGTCGCTACAAGTGTTTACTATATGACTCTATGTAAACAAAGATGGATGCTGGGTGCCATGTCGACAAGGACCAACAACATGTCATGTTGATTATTTTAGAAAAAGCCCCATATCAATATCACTTATGGTTTTGAAAAAGTAGTCGCTACAAATTTGTTTGTTTTTTAATCTATTTTTAGCTTTGGTGGCCATCTTGGATGTTACATCAATGTGATTTTTTTGCTAGGATGAACTATACATCATGAGCTACATTCCTGTAAAGTTTCATGAAAATCCATCCAGTAGTTTCAGAGGAGTAGTCGCTACAAAACAGTTAAGGGCGGACACCGTACCACGGTAAAACTCGGCTGATCTTTGATCAGTAGAGCTAAAGACAAGCAAAAACTTGTGATTTACTGCATTTAACGTTTTAAAATCAAATATGGATCTGTTTCACAATTTACTAGAACATGTAAACGCAAGAGTTAGCAAGCTTGTATACCTTTTTAAAAGAGCATACATTTTAAATCAGTTTAATGCAAAAGTGAAGGTAACATATTATACAAAAAGTCAATAGTGCTTGACACATAGTCTATATTATCTCTGTAGGTTGGAAATAAATCGTCGGTTGTTTACAAAGTCAGATGAGGGATAATGTATTTTCAGAGTTTTCCAACACTAGTAATTGCCCTCGAGTGAGACTGTAAAGGTAACTTATGAAATCAATTCACTGAATTCATACTAAACTAGAAGGATGTTCCACAGAACACTTGGGTCACTTGCCTTTGCTTATTTCAGCATGTACAAGCAAACTATAAAAAGAGGCATACCTCTGCCAAAATGAAAGTCAGTAAGTTATAGGTCATGTTTAACA